>WQNJ02000145.1:0-62644 GCA_016584745.2 Phylloscopus trochilus trochilus
TGAATCTGGGGATTCAGAAAGTCTCTGGAGCTGTTTTGGGGGGGAATTTGTCACCCCAGAAAGTCCCTGGGGGAATTTGTCACCCCAGAAAGTCTCTGGGGGGGATTTGTCAGCCCAGAAAGTCTCTGGAGCTGTTTTGGGGGGAATTTGTCACCCCAGAAAGTCTCTGGAGCTGTTTTATGGGGAATTTGTCACCCCAGAAAGTCTCTGGGGGGGGATTTGTCAGCCCAGAAAGTCTCTGGAGTTGTTTTGGGGAGGATTTGTCAGCCCAGAAAGTCTCTGGAGTTGTTTTGGGGAGGATTTGTCAGCCCAGAAAGTCTCTGGAGTTGTTTTGGGGAGGATTTGTCAGCCCAGAAAGTCTCTGGAGCTGTTCTGGGTGGAATTCTTTCTGAATCTGGGGATTCAGAAAGTCTCTGGAGCTGTTTTGGGGGGGATTTGTCACCCCAGAAAGTCTCTGGGGGGGATTTGTCAACCCAGAAAGTCTCTGAGCTGTTTTATGGGGATTTGTCACCCCAGAAAGTCTGTGGAGCTGTTTTGGGGGGGAATTTTGAACCCCCAGACTTTCTGGGTCCATTTTGGGGTGAATTTTGAGCTCCCCAGTGTTTCTGGGTCCCGTTTTGGGGTGAATTTTGAACCCCATAGACTTTTCGGGTTCCATTTTGGGTGAATTTTGGACCCCCAGAGTTTTTGGGTTGCATTTTGAACCCCCAGACTTTCTGGGTCCCGTTTTGAGGTGAATTTTGAGCTCCCCAGACTTTCTGGCTCCCGTTTTGGGGTGAATTTGAGCTCCCCAGAGTTTCTGGGTCCCGTTTTGGGGTGAATTTTGAACCCCTGGAGTTTTTGGGTGCCGTTTTGGGGTGAATTTTGAATCCCTGGAGTTTTTGGGTGCCGTTTTGGGGTGAATTTTGAATTCCCAGACTTTCTGGGTCCTGTTTTGGGGTGAATATTAAACCCCCAGAGTTCCTGGGTCCCGTTTTGGGGTGAATTTTGAACTCCCCAGTGTTTCTGGGTTCTGTTTTGGGGTGAATTTTGAACTCCCCAGTGTTTTCTGGGTTCTGTTTTGGGGTGAATTTTGAACTCCCCAGTGTTTCTGGGTTCTGTTTTGGGTGAATTTTGAACCTCCAGACTTTCTGGGTCCCGTTTTGGGGTGAATTTTGGAACCCCAGAGTTTTTGGGTTGCATTTTGAACCCCCCAGACTTTCTGGGTCCCGTTTGGGGGTGAATTTTGAGCTCCCCCAGAGTTTCTGGGTCCCGTTTTGGGGTGAATTTTGAACCCCAGAGTTTTTGGGTGCTGTTTTGGGGTGAATTTTTTCTGGGTCCCGTTTTGGGATGAATTTTGAACCTCCAGACTTTCTGGATCCCGTTTTGGGTGAATTTTGAACCCCCAGAGTTTCTGGGTCCCGTTTTGGGGTGAATTTTGAACCCCCAGAGTTTCTGGGTCCCGTTTTGGGGTGAATTTTGAACCCCCCAGACTTTCTGGGTCCCATTTTGGGGTGAATTTTGAACCTCCAGATTTTTTGGTCCCGTTTTGGGGTGAATTTTGAACTTCCAGACTTTCTGGGTCCCGTTTTGGGATGAATTTTGAACCCCCAGAGTTTCTGGGTCCCGTTTTGGGGTGAATTTTGAACCCCCAGAGTTTCTGGGTTCTGTTTTGGGTTGAATTTTGGACCCCCAGAGATTTTGGGTCCCGTTTTGGGGTGGATTTTGGAGCTCCCAGACTTTCTGGGTCCCGTTTTGGGGTGAATTTTGAACCCCCAGACTTTCTGGGTCCCATTTTGGGGTGAATTTTGAACCCAGAGTTTCTGGGTCCCGTTTTGGGGTGAATTTTGAACCCACAGAGTTTTTGGGTGCCGTTTTTGGGGTGAATTTTGAATTCCCAGACTTTCTGGGTCCCATTTTGGGGTGAATTTGGAACCCCAGAGTTTTTGGGTGCTGTTTTGGGGTGAATTTTTTCTGGGTCCCGTTTTGGGGTGAATTTTGATCTCCCCAGACTTTCTGGGTCCCGTTTGGGGGTGAATTTTGAACTCCCAGACTTTCTGGGTCCTGTTTTGGGGTGAATTTTGAGCTCCCCAGTGTTTCTGGGTCCCGTTTTGGGGTAGATTTTGAACCCCAGAGATTTTGGGTCCCGTTTTGGGGTGGATTTTGGAGCTCCTAGACTTTCTGGGTCCCATTTTGGGGTGAATTTTGAACCCCAGACTTTCTGGATCTCGTTTCAGGGTGAATTTTGAGCTCCCCAGTGTTTCTGGGTTCTGTTTTGGGGTGAATTTTGAACCTCCAGACTTTTTGGGTCCCGTTTTGGGGTGAATTTTGAACCCCCAGAGATTTTCTGGGTCCCGTTTTGGGATGGATTTTTTCTGGGTCCCGTTTTGGGGTGGATTTTGAGCTCCCCAGAGTTCCTGGGTCCCGTTTTGGGGTGAATTTTTGGGGGGGCTGCCCCTAACCCTGTCCCTCAGCACCTGCTGGAGCGCTCGTGGTACGCGGTGACCGAGACCTGCCTGGCCTTCACCGTCTTCAGGGACGACTTCAGCCCGCGCTTCGTCGCCCTCTTCACCCTCCTCCTCTTCCTCAAGTGCTTCCACTGGCTGGCCGAGGACCGCGTGGATTTTGTGAGTGTTGGGAGCGGGGAGAGCAGCTCGGAAACAACCCCAAAAAAACCCCAAAACCAACCCAAAACCAACCCAAAACCAACCCAAAACCAAGCTGAAAATATCTCAGAGCTGCTCCAAAAATAACTCAAAACCAGCTTGAAACCAACCGAAAAAATAACCCCGAATCAGCCTGAACCAACCCAGCCCAAAATAACCCAAAACCAACCCAAAAATAACCCTAAATCAGCCTGAACCAACCCGAAATAACCCTAAACCACCCCAAAAATAATCCTAAATCAGCCCCAAATCAGCCTGAACCAACCCAAATCAGCCCTAAACCATCCCAAAAATAACCCCAAATCAGCTCAAATCAGCCTGAACCAACCCAAAATAATCCAAAACCACCCCAAAAATAACCCAAACCAACCTGAAACCAACCCAAAATAACCCCAAATCAGCCTGAACCAACCCAACCCAAAATGAGCCCTAAACCACCCCGAAAACAACCCCAAACCAGCCTGAAACCAACCAAAAAATAACCCCAAATCAGCCTGAACCAACCCAACCCAAAATGACCCCAAATCAGCTTGAAACCATCCAAAAATAACCCCAAATCAGCTCAAATCAGCCTGAACCAACCCAACCAAAAATAACCCAAACCACCCCAAAAATAACCCTAAATCAGCCCCAAATCAGCCTGAACCAACCCCAAATCAGCCCTAAACCATCCCAAAAATAACCCCAAACCAGCCTGAAACAAACCCAAAAAATAACCCCAAATCAGCCTGAACCAACCCAAAATAACCCCAAACCACCCCAAAAACAACCCCAAATCAGCTCAAATCAGCCTGAACCAACCCCAAATCAGCCCTAAACCAACCCAAAAATAACCCCAAACCAGCTTGAAACAAACCCAAAAAATAACCCCGAATCAGCCCTGAACCAACCCAAAATAACCCTAAACCACCCCAAAAATAACCCCAAATCAGCTCAAACCAGCCTGAACCAACCCAGCCCAAAATAACCCAAACCACCCCAAAAATAACCCTAAATCAGCCCCAAATCAGCCTGAACCAACCCAAAATAACCCAAAACCACCCCAAAAATAATCCCAAATCAGCTCAGATCAGCCTGAACCAACCCAACCCAAAATAACCCAAAACCACCCAAAATAACCCCAAATCAGCCTGAACCAACCCAAAAATAATCCCAAATCAGCTCAAATCAGCCTGAACCAACCCAACCCAAAATAACCCAAAACCAACCTAAAAAAACCCCCAAATCAGCCCTAAACCACCCAAAAATAACCCCAAATCAGCCCCAAATCAGCTTGAAGCAACCCAGCCCAAAGTAACCCTAAACCACCCAAAAAATAACCCCAAATCAGCCTAAACCAACCCAACCCAAAATAACCTCAAACCAGCCTGAGACCAACCCCAAAAATAACCCCAAATCAGCCTGAACCAACCCAAAATAACCCAAAACCACCCCAAAAATAACCCCAAACCAGCCTGAAACCACCCCAAAAATAACCCCAAATCAGCTCAAATCAGCCTGAACCAACCCAACCCAAAATGACCCCAAATCAGCCTGAAAACCAACCAAAAAATAACCCCAAATCAGCCCCAAATCAGCCTGAACCAACCCAACCCAAAATGAGCCCCAAACCACCCCAAAAATAACCCCAAACCAGCCCTAAACAACCCCAAAAATAACCCCAAACCAGCCCTAAACAACCCCAAAAATAACCCCAAACCAGCCTGAACCAACCCAAAATAACCCCCAAACCACCCCCAAAACAACCCCAAATCAGCTCAAATCAGCCTGAACCAACCCCAAACCAGCTCTAAACCATCCCAGAAATAACCCCAAATCAGCCCAAACCAGCCTGAAACCACCCCAAAAACAACCCCAAACCAGCCTGAGACCCACCCCAATCCCGTTTTTTAATGGAAAATCCGGATTTTCCTCCCTGCACAGATGGAGAGGAGCCCCAACATCTCGTGGCTCTTCCACTTCCGGATCGTCTGTGAGTGCTCCTCATTTGCATATCGCGCTCCTCATTTGCATATTTTTGGGGAAGAACCCGGGGCGGCCGAGCATGGTGGGGGCCTGATAAGCCCAAATTAGTCTAATCAGCGCCGGCTCGTTAACGAGGGGCTGATTGGGGGGGGGTTAATGAGCTCCGTGGAGGAAAAACAAGACTCTGGATCCACGGCAAAACGGGGTGGAAAAATGGGATTTAGGAATATGTTCCCCAAAATCGGGAAAAATGGGATTTAGGGATATAGGGGATTCAGGAAAAAATGGGATTTAGGGATATATGGGATTCAGGGATATAGGGAATTCAGGAAAATTAGGATTTAGGGATATGTTCCCCAAAATTGGGAAAAGTGGGATTCAGGGATATAGGGGATTCAGGAAAAATGGGATTTAGGGATATATGGGATTCAGGAAGAAATGGGATTTAGGGATATAGGGGGTTCAGGAAAAAATGGGATTCAGGGATATGGGGGATTCAGGAAAAATGGGACTTGGGATATATGGGATGCAGGGATATATGGGATTTAGGAAAAAAATGGGATTCGGGGATATAGGGGATTCAGGAAGAACGGGATTTAGGGATATGTTCCCCAAAATTGGGAAAAATGGGATTTAGGGATATATGGGATTCAGGAAAAAATGGGATTTAGGGATATAGGGGATTCAGGAAAAAATGGGATTCAGGGATATGGGGGATTCAGGAAAAATGGGACTTAGGGATATATGGAATGCAGGGATATATGGGATTTAGGAAAAAATGGGATTCAGGGATATAGGGATTTAGGAAAAAGGGGATTTAGGGGTATGTTCCCCAAAATTGGGAAAAGTGGGATTCAGGGATATAGGAGATTCAAGAAAAAATGGGATTTAGGGATACAGGGGGTTCAGGAAAAAATGGGATTCAGGGATATGGGGGATTTAGGAAAAGTGGGATTTAGGGATACAGGGAATTCAGAAAAACGGGATTCAGGAAAAATGGGATTCAGGGATACAGGGGATTCAGGAATATAGGGGATTCAGGAAAAACGGGATTCAGGGATATAGGAGATTTAGGGATATAGGGGATTCAGGGATATAGGGGATTTAGGAAAAATGGGATTTAGGGATACAGGGAATTCAGGAAAAACGGGATTCAGGGAGGTATAAACCAAGTTCTGAAGGGATTTCGGGGTTTCGAGGGGTAGGAGCTACAAGGCAGAGAATGAAGCGTTAATTAAGCTGCTCGTTAGCGGTGGGCTGTGGCAGCCCCCCCTGCCCAGGGCAGCCCCCCCGTTCATTTCCCGGGGTCTCCTTTGCCAGCGCTGATGTTCCTGCTGGGAATCCTGGATTTCCTCTTCGTCAGCCACGCCTACCACAGCATCCTGACCCGCGGCGCCTCCGTCCAGCTCGTCTTCGGCTTCGAGGTGGGCTGGGGAGGGGGCTCCTGGGCTGGGGGGGTCCTTTGGGCTGGGGGGCTCCTGGGGCTGGGGGGGTCTCCTGGGCTGGAGGGGCTCCCCTGAGCTGGGGGGGTCTCCTGGGGCTGGGGGGGTCTCCTGGGGCTGGGGGGGCTCCTGGGCTGGGGGGGCTCCCGGGGCTGGGGGGGCTCCTGGGCTGGGGGGTATCCCCTGGGCTGGGGGGGCTCCTGGGGCTGGGGGGGCTCCTGGGGCTGGGGGGGCTCCTGGGGCTGGGGGGGCTCGTGGGCTGGGGGGTCCCCTGGGGCTGGGGGGTATCCCCTGGGCTGGGGGGGCTCCTGGGGGCTGGGGGGGCTCCTGTGGCTGGGGGGGGGTCTCCTGGGGCTGGGGGGGGGGTCTCCTGGGGCTGGGGGGCTCCTGGGGCTGGGGGGCTCCTGGGGCTGGGGTGGCTCCCTGGGGCTGGGGGGGCTCCCCTGGGCTGGGGGGGCTCCTGGGCTGGGGGGTCCCCTGGGCTGGGGGGTCTCCTGGGCTGGGGGGCTCCCGGGGCTGGGGGGGCTCCCGGGGCTGGGGGGGTCCCCTGGGCTGGGGGGCTCCTGAGCTGGGGGATCTCCTGGGCTGGGGGGGGCTCCTGAGCTGGGGGGGGTCTCCTGGGGCTGGGGGGGCTCCTGGGCTGGGGGCATCCCTGGGCTGGGGGGGCTCCTGGGCTGGGGGGGCTCCTGGGGCTGGGGGGGCTTCCCTGGGCTGGGGGGGCTCCTGGGCTGAGGGGGCTCCCCTGGGCTGGGGGGCTCCTGGGCTGAGGGGGCTCCCCTGGGCTGGGGGGGCTCCTGGGCTGGGGGGGCTCCCCTGGGCTGGGGGGGCTCCTGGGGCTGGGGGGGGCTTCCCTGGGCTGGGGGGGGTCTCCTGGGGCTGGGGGGGGCTGCCCTGGGCTGGGGGGGTCTCCTGGGGCTGGGGGGGCTCCCCTGGGCTGGGGGGGCTCCTGGGCTGAGGGGGCATCCCCTGGGCTGGGGGGGGCTCGTGGGGCTGGGGGGGTCTCTTGGGGCTGGGGGGGGGGCTCCTGGGGCTGGGGGGGGGCTCCCCTGGGGCTGGGGGGGCTCCCCTGGGCTGGGGGGCTCCCCTGGGGCTGGGGGGGCTCCTGGGGCTGGGGGGTCTCCTGGGCTGGGGGGGTCTCCCGGGGCTGGGGAGGCGTCCCTCGGGCTGGGGGGGGGCGCTCCCCAGGGCTGGGGGGGCTCCCCTGGGCTGGGGGGGCCCCTGGGCTGGGGGTCTCCTGGGGCTGGGGGGTCTCCTGGGCTGGGGGGCTCCCCTGGGGCTGGGGGGCTCCCCTGGGGCTGGGGGGTCTCCTGGGCTGGGGGGTCTCCTGGGGCTGGGGGGGTCTCCTGGGCTGGGGGGTCTCCTAGGGCTGGGGGGCTCCTGGGGGCTGGGGGGGGGGTCTCCTGGGCTGGGGGGGCTCCTGGGGCTGGGGGGGCTCCTGGGGCTGGGGGGGGCTTCCCTGGGCTGGGAGGGGCTCCCCGGACTGGGGGGGTCCTCTGGGCTGGGGGGGGCGTCCCCGGGGCTGGGGGGCTCCCCTGGGGCTGGGGGGGGCTCCCCTGGGCTGGGGGGCTCCCCTGGGCTGGGGGTCCTCTGGGCTTTTCCTTTCTTCAGGAAAAAAATCCCGTTTTTTCCTGAATTCCCTATATCCCTGAATCCCATTTTTCCCGAATCCCATTTTTCCCGAATCCCATTTTCCTGAATCCCCTATATCCTAAATCCCATTTTCCTGAATCCCCTATATCCCCGAATCCCATTTTCCTGAATCCCCTATATCCCTGAATCCCCTATATCCCCGAATCCCGTTTTTCCCGAATCCCATATATCCCTGAATCCCGAATCCCACTTTTCCTGAATCCCCTATATCCCTGAATCCCATTTTCCTGAATCCCTTTTTTCCTGAATCCCCCATATCCCTGAATCCCCCATATCCCTGAATCCCCCTGGGCTGGGGGGGGGTGGTCCCCGGGGCTGGGGGTCTCCCCGGGGCTGGGGGTGGTCCCCGGGGCTGGGTGGGTGTTCCCCAGGACCCTCCCCAGGCCCGGGGTGTCCCAGCTGTCCCCTGTCCCCCCAGTACGCCATCCTGCTGACCATGGTGCTGACCATCTTCATCAAGTACGTGCTGCACTCGGTGGACCTGCAGAACGAGAACCCCTGGGACAACAAGGCCGTCTTCATGCTCTACACCGAGCTCTTCACCGGTACCGGGGCGGGGCCGGGGGAGGTTAATTAAGATTAATTAGTCATGTGTTAACGAGGAGTTGAGGTGTTGGTGGGGTTCGGCTGGCCTGGGTCAGTGAAGGGTCAAAGCCTTGGTGGGGCCGGGTTGAGCTTTGTTGGGCAAGGAAGACTCAAAGTTGTGGTGTTCAATGGGTTAATGGGAACCCAAAATCCTGGTGTTCAAATGATTTTTGTTCGTTAATTGAACACTCAAAGTCCTGGTGTTCGATTGGTTTTTGATTATTGATGAGAACTCAAACTCCTGGAGTTCAGCCGATTTCTGTTCATTAATTGAAGACTCCAAGTCTTGGTGTTCAACTCATTTTTGTTCATTAAATGAGAACTCAAAATCGTGGTGTTCAAATGATTTTTGTTCGTTAATTGAAGACTCAAAGTCTTGGTGCTCAATGGGTTTTTGATCATTAATTGAAGACTCAAACTCTTGGTGTTGAACCAATTTTTGTTCATTAATTGAAGACTCAAAGTTCTGGTGTTCAATTAATTGGTTTTTGATCATTGATGAGAACTCAAAGTCCTGGTGTCCATCTGCTCTGGGTTGACCAACCAAAACTCAAAGCTTTGCTGGTGCTCAACTGAGCACCTCCACTGAGCTTTGGTTGTCCCAAAATTGGGCCAGGTGACCTTGGGGGTCCCACCTCGTCACCCAGGCTGTCCCAAAATTGGGCCAGGTGACCTTGGGGGTCCCACCTTGTCACCCAGGCTGTCCCAAAATTGGGCCAGGTGACCGTGGGGGTCCCACCTCGTCTGTCCCAAAATTGGGCCAGGTGCCCTTGGGGGTCCCACCTCGTCTGTCCCAAAATTGGGCCAGGTGACCGTGGAGGTCCCACCTCATCACCCAGGCTGTCCCAAAATTGGGCCAGGTGACCTTGGGGGTCCCACCTCATCACCCAGGCTGTCCCAAAATTGGGCCAGGTGACCTTGGGGGTCCCACCTCGTCACCCAGGCTGTCCCAAAATTGGGCCAGGTGACCTTGGGGGTCCCACCTCGTCTGTCCCAAAATTGGGCCAGGTGACCTTGGGGGTCCCACCTCGTCACCCAGGCTGTCCCAAAATTGGGCCAGGTGACCGTGGGGGTCCCACCTTGTCACCCAGGCTGTCCCAAAATTGGGCCAGGTGACCTTGGGGGTCCCACCTCGTCTGTCCCAAAATTGGGCCAGGTGACCTTGGGGGTCCCACCTTGTCACCCAGGCTGTCCCAAAATTGGGCCAGGTGACCATGGAGGTCTCACCTTGTCACCCAGGCTGTCCCAAAATTGGGCCAGGTGACCTTGGGGGTCCCACCTCGTCACCCAGGCTGTTCCCAAAATTGGGCCAGGTGACCTTGGGGGTCCCACCTTGTCACCCAGGCTGTCCCAAAATTGGGCCAGGTGACCTTGGGGGTCCCACCTTGTCACCCAGGCTGTCCCAAAATTGGGCCAGGTGACCTTGGGGGTCCCACCTTGTCTGTCCCAAAATTGGGCCAGGTGACCTTGGGGGTCCCACCTCGTCACCCAGGCTGTCCCAAAATTTGGGCCAGGTGACCTTGGGGGTCCCACCTCGTCACCCAGGCTGTCCCAAAATTGGGCCAGGTGACCGTGGGGGTCCCACCTCGTCACCCAGACTGTCCCAAAATTGGACCAGGTGACCTTGGTGTCCCACCTGGTCACCCAGGCTGTCCCCAGCGAGTCCCTGCTGTGGTTCCTCCCCAGGGCTGATCAAGGTGCTGCTCTACATGGCCTTCATGACCATCATGATCAAGGTGCACACCTTCCCGCTCTTCGCCATCCGCCCCATGTACCTGGCCATGAGGTGAGGCCCCACGGCCCGGGGATGTTCCTGGGTGTGAGCCCAGTCCTGGTCCTGATCCGGATCCCATCCCAGTCTTGGTCCTGATCCTGACCCCATCCCAGTCCTGATCCTGATCCCATCCCAGTCCTGACCCCATCCCAGTCCTGATCCCATCCCAGTCCTGATCCTGGTCCTGGTCCCATCCCAGTCCTGGTCCTGATCCTGACCCCATCCCAGTCCTGATCCCGATCCTGACCCCATCCCAGTCCTGGTCCTGATCCTGGTCCTGGTCCCATCCCAGTCCTGGTCCTGATCCTGGTCCCATCCCAGTCCTGGTCCTGATCCTGGTCCCATCCCAGTCCTGGTTCTGACCCCATCCCAGTCCTGATCCCGATCCTGACCCGATCCCAGTCCTAATCCTGATCCTGATCCTGACCCCATCCCAGTCCCGATCCTGATCCCATCCCAGTCCCGATCCTGATCCCATCCCAGTCCCGATCCTGATCCCATCCCAGTCCTGCTCCTGATCCTGATCCCATCCCAGTCCCGATCCTGATCCCATCCCAGTCCCGATCCTGATCCCATCCCAGTCCTGATCCTGACCCCATCCCAGTCCTGATCCTGACCCCATCCCAGTCCTGATCCTGACCCCATCCCAGTCCTGATCCTGACCCCATCCCAGTCCTGATCCTGACCCCATCCCAGTCCTGGTTCTGATCCTGGTCCCATCCCAGTCCTGATCCTGATCCTGACCCCATCCCAGTCCTGATCCTGGTCCCATCCCAGTCCTGGTCCTGACCCCATCCCAGTCTTGATCCTGATCCTGGTCCCATCCCAGTCCTGATCCTGGTCCTGACCCCATCCCAGTCCCGATCCTGACCCCATCCCAGTCCTGATCCTGACCCCATCCCAGTCCTGATCCTGACCCCATTCCAGTCCTGATCCCAATCCTGACCCCATTCCAGTCCTGATCCCAATCCCGATCCCATCCCAGTCCTGATCCTGACCCCATCCCAGTCCTGGTCCTGAGCTCATCCCAGTCCTGATCCTGACCCCATCCCAGTCCCGATCCTGACCCCATCCCAGTCCCGATCCTGACCCCATCCCAGTCCCGATCCTGATCCTGATCCTGATCCTGATCCCAGTCCTGATCCTGATCCTGATCCCATCCCAGTCCCGATCCTGACCCCATCCCAGTCCTGCTCCTGATCCTGATCCCAGTCCTGCTCCTGATCCTGATCCCAGTCCTGATCCTGATCCTGATCCCATCCCAGTCCTGATCCTTATCCTGATCCTGATTGCATCCCAGTCCTTATCCCATCCCAATCCTTATCCCATCCCAATCCTTATCCCATCCCAGTCCTGACCCCATCCCAGTCCTGCTCCTGATCCTGATCCTATCCCAATCCTGATCCTGATCCCATCCCATCCCATCCCAGCCCTGATCCCAATCCAGATCCCAAACCCCATCCCAATCCTGATCCCATCCCGACCCCGTGCTCTGCTCCAGGCAGTTCAAGAAAGCCGTGACCGACGCCATCATGTCCCGCCGGGCCATCCGCAACATGAACACGCTGTGAGTGCCCCAAAACCCCAAATCCTGGGAAAACCCTGCATCCATCCACCCCAAAAACCCCAAATCCTGGGAAAACCCTGCATCCATCCACCCCAAAACCCCAAATCCTGGGAAAACCCTGCATCCATCCACCCCAAAAACCCCAAATCCTGGGAAAACCCTGCATCCATCCACCCCAAAACCCCAAATCCTGGGAAAACCCTGCATCCATCCACCCCAAAAACCCCAAATCCTGGGAAAACCCTGCATCCATCCACCCCAAAAACTCCAAATCCTGGGAAAACCCTGCATCCATCCACCCCAAAACCCCAAATCCTGGGAAAACCCTGCATCCATCCACCCCAAAACCCCAAATCCTGGGAAAACCCTGCATCCATGCACCCCAAAAACCCCAAATCCTGGGAAAACCCTGCATCCATCCACCCCAAAAACCCCAAATCCTGGGAAAACCCTGCATCCGTGCACCCCAAAAACCCCAAATCCTGGGAAAACCCTGCATCCATCCACCCCAAAACCCCAAATCCTGGGAAAACCCTGCATCCATGCACCCCAAAACCCCAAATCCTGGGAAAACCCTGCATCCATCCACCCCAAAACCCCAAATCCTGGGAAAACCCTGCATCCGTGCACCCCAAAAACCCCAAATCCTGGGAAAACCCTGCATCCATCCACCCCAAAAACCCCAAATCCTGGGAAAACCCTGCATCCATCCACTCCAAAAACCCCAAATCCTGGGAAAACCCTGCATCCATCCACCCCAAAACCCCAAATCCAGGGAAAACCCTGCATCCATCCACCCCAAAACCCCAAATCCAGGGAAAACCCTGCATCCATCCACCCCAAAAACCCAAAATCCTGGGAAAACCCTGCATCCATCCATGGGGTTTTTGGGGAGCAGCCAGGTGGGGTTTTGGGGAGCAGCCAGGTGGGTTTTTTGGGAAGGTTTTTGGGAGCAGCCAGGTGGGGTTTTGGGGGGTTTTGGGAGCAGCCAAGTGGGGTTTTTGGGAAGGTTTGGGGGAGTAGCCCGGTGGGGTTTTGGGGGGTTTTTGGGAGCAGCCAGGTGGGGTTTTGGGGGGTTTTTGGGGGGGTTTTGGGGAGCAGCCAGGTAGGGTTTTGGGGGGTTTTTGGGAGCAGCCAGGTGGGGTTTTGGGGGGTTTTTGGGGGGGTTTTGGGAGCAGCCAGCTGGGGTTTTGGGGGGTTTTTGGGGGGGTTTTGGGGAGCAGCCAGGTAGGGTTTTGGGGGGTTTTTGGGAGCAGCCAGGTGGGGTTTTGGGGGGTTTTTGGGGGGGTTTTGGGGAGCAGCCAGGTGGGGTTTTGGGGAACAGCCAGGTGGGGTTTTGGGAGCAGCCAGGTGGGGTTTTTGGGAAGGTTTTTGGGAGCAGCCAGGTGGGGTTTTTGGGGTTTTTGGGAGCAGCCAGGTGGGGTTTTTGGGAAGATTTTTGGGAGCAGCCAGGTGGGGTTTTGGGTTGTTTTTGGGGGGGGGTTTTGGGAGCAGCCAGGTGGGGTTTTGGGGGGATTTTGGGGGGTTTTGGGGAGCAGCCAGGTGGGTTTTTTGGGAAGGTTTTTGGGGAGCAGCCAGGTGGGGTTTTTGGGAGCAGCCAGGTGGGCTTTTGGGGGGTTTTTGCGGGGGAGGTTTGGGAGCAGCCAGGTGGGGTTTTTGGGGAGGGGTTTTGGGAGCAGCCAGGTGGGGTTTTGGGGGGTTTTTGGGGGGGTTTTTGGGGAGCAGCCAGGTGGGGTTTTTGGGAAGGTTTTGGGGAGCAGCCAGGTAGTGTTTTGGGGGGTTTTTGGGGGGGGTTTTGGGAGCAGCTGTGGTTTTTCCCGGCATTCCCCAATTCCCTGGCACAGCTACCCCGACGCCACGGCGGAGGAGCTGCAGGCCATGGACAACGTCTGCATCATCTGCCGCGAGGAGATGGTGACGGGCGCCAAGCGCCTGCCCTGCAACCACATCTTCCACACCAGGTGCTGCTGCCGGGAATTCGGGAATGCTGGGGGTGGTTTGGGGGGGGGTCAGCACTGCAGCTGGGACAGCCGGACACGGCACTGCTGATCCCGATCCTGATCCTGATCCCGATCCTGATCCCAATCCCGATCCTGATCCCAATCCCGATCCTGATCCCAGTCCTGATCCTGATCCCAGTCCTGATCCCAATCCCAGTCCTGATCCCAATCCCAGTCCTGATCCCAATCCTATCCTGATCCCAATCCTGATCCCAATCCTGATCCCAATCCTATCCTGATCCCAATCCTGATCCCATCCTGATCCCAATCCTATCCTGATCCCAATCCTGATCCCAATCCTGATCCCAATCCTGATCCCAATCCTGATCCCATCCTGATCCCGATCCTGATCCCGATCCTGATCCCGATCCCATCCTGATCCTTATCCTTATCCTGATCCCGATCCTGATCCCAATCCTGATCCCAATCCTGATCCCAATCCTGATCTCAATTCTGATCCCAGTCCCATCCTGATCCCAATCCCAATTCTGATCCCAATCCTGATCCCGATCCTGATCCTGATCCCAATCCCAGTCCTGATCCCGATCCTGATCCCAATCCTGATCCCAATCCTGATCCCAATTCTGATCCCAGTCCCATCCTAATCCCAATTCTGATTCCAATCCTGATCCTGATCCCATCCTGATCCTATCCTGATCCCCAATCCCAATCCTGATCCAAATCCTGATCCTGATCCCATCCTGATCCCAATCCTGATCCCAATTCTGATCCCAGTCCCATGCTGATCCCAGTCCTGATCCCGATCCCATCCTGATCCCTATCCCAATACTGATCCCAATCCTGATCCCAATTCTGATCCCAGTCCCATCCTGATAGCAATCCTGATCCTGATCCCAATCCCAATACTGATCCCGATCCTATCCTGATTCCCATTCTGATCCCAATCCTGATCCTGATCCCAATCCCCATCCCAATCCTGATCCCAATCCCAATTGCCAGCACCGCCATGGAGGTTAGAACTCATTAGTTAATTAAAGATCAATTAATCAGGGGTTCATTAGCAGGCTGAATTCCTCTGGGGGGTCAGAGGGACGTGGAGGGGTGTTGGAGGCCAATAACGAACCAGAGGGGAGTTAATTAACGTGTTAATCACTGCCAGGGGAATAACCTGGGGGGGGGGGGGCTCAGGGTGCTAATTGGGGGTTTAATGAAGGGTTAATTACCCCGCAGCTGCCTGCGCTCCTGGTTCCAGCGGCAGCAGACGTGCCCCACGTGCCGCATGGACGTGCTGCGCGCCTCGCTGCCCCCGCAGCCGCCGCCGGAGCCACCGGCACCGGGACCGGCACCGGGACCCGCACCGGGACCGCCGGGGCCGCAGCCACACAACTGTGAGTGACACAGGGACCCCAAACAGAGTGACACAGGGACCCCAAACTGAGTGACACAGGGACCCCAAACTGAGTGACACGGGGACCCCAAACTGGGAGTGACACAGGGACCCCAAACTGAGTGACAGAGGGACCCCAAACTGGGAGTGACACAGGGACCCCAAACTGAGTGACACAGGGACCCCAAACTGGGAGTGACACAGGGACCCCAAACTGGGAGTGACAGAGGGACCCCAAACTGGGAGTGAGACAGGGACCCCAAACTGGGAGTGACACAGGGACCCCAAACTGGGAGTGACAGAGGGACCCCAAACTGGGAGTGAGACAGGGACCCCAAACTGGGAGTGAGACAGGGACCCCAAACTGGGAGTGACAGAGGGACCCCAAACTGGGAGTGAGACAGGGACCCCAAACTGGGAGTGACACAGGGACCCCAAACTGGGAGTGACACAGGGACAGGGACCCCAAACTGAGAGTGACAGAGGGACCCCAAACTGGGT
The DNA here is from genome assembly GCA_016584745.2 of Phylloscopus trochilus trochilus. NCBI lineage: Eukaryota > Metazoa > Chordata > Aves > Passeriformes > Phylloscopidae > Phylloscopus > Phylloscopus trochilus. The sequence goes on from WQNJ02000145.1 coordinate 15,478, forward strand.
GACAGAGGGACAGGGACCCCAAACTGGGAGTGACACAGGGACCCCAAACTGGGAGTGATAGAGGGACAGGGACCCCAAACTGGGAGTGACAGAGGGACCCCAAACTGGGAGTGACAGAGAGACCCCAAACTGGGAGTGACAGAGAGACAGGGACCCCAAACTGGGAGTGACACAGGGACCCCAAACTGAGTGACACAGGGACCCCAAACTGGGAGTGACAGAGGGACAGGGACCCCAAACTGAGTGGCACAGGGACCCCAAACTGGGAGTGACACAGGGACCCCAAACTGGGAGTGAGACAGGGACAGGGACCCCAAACTGGGAGTGACACAGGGACAGGGACCCCAAACTGGGAGTGACACAGGACATGGAGGGGATGCCCTCAGTTCCCTGTCCCTGCCAGGGGTGACGATGGAAGTGGGGTATTCCCAGGGAATGGGGCTGTTCCCAGAGAATGGGGTATTCCCGGGAAATGGGGTATTCCCAGAAATGGGATATTCCCAGGGAATGGGGCTGTTCCCAGGGAATGGGGCTGTTCCCAGGAAATGGGGCTGTTCCCAGGGAATGGGGTATTCCTGGGAAATGGGGCTGTTCCGTTCCCAGCTCTCAGCGCTGCCCTCCCCCCGCAGTTCCCCAGGGGCTGCTCCCTCCCTTCCCGCCGGGAATGTTCCCGTTCTGGCCGCCCGTGGGGCCCTTCCCGCCCGGCCCCGGGGCCCAGGCTGCGGCCGGCACCGACGGCTCGGCCGGCACTGCCGGCACCGCTCCCGGTGAGTCCCACCCCAAATCCCAGCCCTGCCCCCCTTCCCACCCCAAATCCCAGCCCTGACCCCCTTCCCACCCCAAATCCCAGCCCTGCCCCCCTTCCCACCCCAAAACCCAGCCCTGCCCCCCTTCCCACCCCAAAACCCGGCCCCTGCCCCCCTTCCCACCCCAAATCCCAGCCCTGTCCCCCTTCCCACCCCAAATCCCAGCCCCTGCCCCCCTTCCCACCCCAAATCCCAGCCCTGCTCCCCTTCCCACCCCAAATCCCAGCCCTGCCCCCCTTCCCACCCCAAATCCCAGCCCCTTCCCACCCCAAAACCCAGCCCTGCCCCCCTTCCCACCCCAAAACCCGGCCCCTGCCCCCCTTCCCACCCCAAAACCCGGCCCTTGCCCCCCTTCCCACCCCAGAACCCAGCCCTGCCCCCCTTCCCACCCCAAAACCCAGCCCTGCCCCCCTTCCCACCCCAAAACCCGGCCCCTGCCCCCCTTCCCACCCCAAATCCCAGCCCTGTCCCCCTTCCCACCCCAAATCCCAGCCCCTGCCCCCCTTCCCACCCCAAATCCCAGCCCTGCTCCCCTTCCCACCCCAAATCCCAGCCCTGCCCCCCTTCCCACCCCAAATCCCAGCCCCTTCCCACCCCAAAACCCAGCCCTGCCCCCCTTCCCACCCCAAAACCCGGCCCCTGCCCCCCTTCCCACCCCAAAACCCGGCCCTTGCCCCCCTTCCCACCCCAGAACCCAGCCCTGCCCCCCTTCCCACCCCAAATCCCACAAATCCCATCCTCCTCCCTTTTCCCACCAAATTCCCACCCCAAATCTACCCCCCAAATCCCATCCCACTCCCTTTTTCCATCCCCAAACCCCTTTTCCCACCCCAAATCCCCAAACCCCAAATCCCACAAATCCCATTCTCTGCCCCTTTTCCCACCAAATCCCCCCTGAACCCAAGTCCCTCCCAGATCCCATTCCCACTCGCTTTTCCCACCCTAAATCCCCAAAACCCACAAATCCCATTCCCACTCCCTTTTCCCACCCCAAACCCCACAAATCCCATTCCCACCTCCTTTTCCCACCCCAAATTCCACAAATCCCATTCCCACTCCCTTTTCCCACCCCAAACCCCACAAATCCCATTCCCACTCCCTTTTCCCACCCTAAACCCCACAAATCCCATTCCCACTCCCTTTTCCCACCCTAAACCCCACAAATCCCATTCCCACTCCCTTTCCCCACCCCAAATCCCTAAATCCCACAAATCCCACTCCCTTCTCCCACCCTAAATCTCCAAATCCCACAAATCCCATTCCCACTCCCTTTTCCCACCCCAAACCCCACAAATCCCACTCCCTTTTCCCACCCCAAACCCCACAAATCCCATTCTCTTTCCCCACCCCAAATCCCACAAATCCCATTCCCACTCCCTTTTCCCACCCCAAATCCCCCCAAGCCCCCCCTGAGCCCTCCTGTGTCCCCCCCAGGTGCCCCCGCCGGTGACGCCGGGGCCGGATCGGAGCCGGGCGGGGCCGGGGCGGTGCCGGGGCTGCCGCTGCCGCCGCCCTGGGTGGGCATGGCCTGGCCCCCGCTGCTGGGTACGGGCAGGGGAGGGTTGGGAATTTGGGGATTGGGGGGTTGGGGATTGGGGGATTGGGGGATTGGGGATTGGGGAATTGGGGGATTGATTGGGGATTGGGGGATTGGGGATGGGGGAATTGGGGGATTGGGGGTGGGGGGATTGGGGATTGATTGGGGATTGGGGGATTTAGGGATTGGGGATTGGGGGATTTAGGGATTGGGGGATTGGGGGATTGATTGGGGATTGGGGGATTGGGGATGGGGGAATTGGGGGATTGGGGGTGGGGGGATTGGGGATTGATTGGGGATTGGGGGGATTGGGGGATTGGGGGATTGATTGGGGATTGGGGGGATTGGGGGATTTGGGGGATTGGGGGATTGGGGGATTGATTGGGGATTGGGGGATTGGGGATGGGGGAATTGGGGGATTGGGGGTGGGGGGATTGGGGATTGATTGGGGATTGGGGGATTGGGGGTGGGATTGGGGGATTTGGGGGATTGGGGGATTGGGGATTGATTGGGGATTGGGGGATTTGGGGTGGGATTGGGGGATTGATTGGGGATTGGGGAATCTGGGCATCTGGGGATTGGGAGATGGGGGATTGGGGGATTTGGGGGTTGGGGGATTTGGGGATTGATTGGGGGATTGAGGGATTGATTGATTGATTGGGGATTGGATTGGGGGATGGGGGATTTGGGGATTGGGTTGGGGGATTTGATTGGTGGATTTGGGGGATTTGGGGATTTGATTGGGGATTGGGGGATTGAGGGTCTGGGGGACTTGGGGATTGGAGGATTTGGGGATGGGGGATTTGGGGATTGGAGGATTTGGGGTCTGGATGATTTGGGGATTTGGGGATTGGGGGATTTGGGGATTGAGGATTAGGGGATTTGGGGATTGGATTGGGGGGGTTGGGGGATTTCGGGATTTGGGGATGGGGAGATTTGGGGAATTGGGGATTTGATTGGGGGATTGGGAGTTGAGGGATTGGGGGATTGGACTGTGGGATGGGGGGTTGGGGGATTGGATTTGGGGATTGGGGGATTTGATTGGGGAATTGGGGGATTTGGGGATTGGATTGTGGTATTTGGGGCTTTGAGGATTGGGGGATTTGGGGCTTTGGGAATTGGGGCTTTGGGGATTGAGGGGTTGGGGGATTGGGGGATTTGATTGGGGGATTCGGGGATTGGGGGATGGGGTATTTGGGGCTTTGGGGCTTGGGGTATTTGAGGCTTTGGGGCTTGGGGGATTTGGGGCTTTGGGAATTGGGGGCTTTGGGGCTTGGGGGATGGGGTATTTGGGGCTTTGGGGATTGGGGGCTTTGGGGATTGGGGGATTTGGGGCTTTGGGGCTTGGGGGATTGGGGGATGGGGTATTTGGGGCTTTGGGGATTTGGGGCTTTGAGGATTGGGGGATTTGGGGATTGGGGGATTTGGGGCTTTGGGGCTTGGGGGATTGGGGGATGGGGTATTTGGGGCTTTGGGGATTGGGGGCTTTGGGGATTGTGGTATTTGGGGCTTTGGGGATTGGGGGATTTGAGGCTTTGGGGAATTGGGGGATTTGGGGATTGTGGTATTTGGGGCTTTGGGAATTGGGGCTCTGGGGTGGACCCCCCATGCTGAGCCTGCCCCCAGGGGTGCCGCCCATGCCGGTGCCGCCGGCCGGCTTTGCCGGGCTGACGGAGGAGGAGCTGCGGGCCATGGAGGGGCACGAGCGGCAGCACCTGGAGGCGCGGCTGCAGTGCCTGCACAACATCCACACCCTGCTGGACGCCGCCATGCTGCAGATCAACCAGTACCTGGGCGTGCTGGCCACCCTCGGGTAACTGGGAACACTGGGAGGGACTGGGGGGGCACAGATCAATGGGTACCGGCCAGTACTGGCCATCATTGGGTAACTGGGATGGACTGGGAGGGACTGGGAAGGACTGGGGGGCACGGATGAATCAGTACCTGGGTGTGCTGGCCAGCCTCGGGTAACTGGGATGGACTGGGATGGACTGGGAGCACTGGGGGGGCACAAATCAGGGGGTCAGATCAACCGGTACCTGGGCGTGCTGGCCACACTCAGGTAACTGGGAACAGTGGGAGGGACTGGGAACACTGGGAGGGACTGGGAGGGACTGGGAGCACTGGGGGTGGGCACAGATCAATGGGTACCAGCCAGTCCTGGCCACCTTCGGGTAACTGGGATGGACTGGGAGGGACTGGGAGCACTGGGAAGGACTGGAGGGGCACATATCAACCAGTCCCTGGGTGTGCTGGCCACCCTCGGGTAACTGGGAGGGACTGGGAGGGACTGGGAGGAACTGGGGGGGCACAGATCAATGGGTACCGGCCAGTCCTGGCTATCATTGGGTAACTGGGATGGACTGGGAGGGACTGGGGGGGCACAGATCAATGGGTACCGGCCAGTACTGGCCACCCTCGGGTAACTGGGAACACTGGGAGCGACTGGGAGCACTGGGGGGGCACGGATCAACCAGTACCTGGATGTGCTGGCCAGCCTCGGGTAACTGGGAACACTGGGAGGGACTGGGAGGGACTGGGGGGGCACAGATCAATGGGTACTGGCCAGTCCTGGGCATCATTGGGTAACTGGGATGGACTGGGAGGGACTGGGAAGGACTGGGGGGCACAGATCAATTGGTACCTGGGTGTGCTTGCCACCCTCGGGTAACTGGGAACACTGGGATGGACTGGGAGCACTGGGGGGCACAGATCAATGGGTACCGGCCAGTCCTGGCCACCCTCAGGTAACTGGGATGGACTGGGAAGGACTGGGGGGCACAGATCAACCAGTACCTGGGTGTGCTGGCCAGCCTCGGGTAACTGGGAACACTGGGAGGGACTGGGAGCACTGGGAGGGTTCTGAGCATCCTTGCCCACCCTTCCCAAATCAGCAGAATTTGGGATAACCCTGAGATCCCCCCCAGGACCCCCCGAGCTGCCCCCCGGCCGCCCCCAGCCCAGGAGACCCCCCCGGAGGAGCCCCCGGCGCCGGGACCCTCGGGAGCGCCCGGAGCAATCGGAGCAACCGGAGCAACCGGAGCAGCCGGAGCAACCGGTGCGTGGGGAGCTCCTGCTCCAAACTGGGTTAAACTGGGTTAAACTGGTGCTAAACCGAGTTAAACCGGGGCTGAACTGGGTGAAACCGGGGCTGAACTGGGTTAAACCGGGGTTGAACTGGGTTAAACTGGGGCTGAACTGGTACAAACTGGGGCTGAACTGGGTTAAACTGGGGCTGAAGTGGGTTAAACCGGGGCTGAACTGGTACAAACTGGGGCTGAACTGGGTTAAACCGGTGCTGAACTGGGTTAAACTGGGGCTGAACTGGGTTAAACTGGGGCTGAACTGGGTGAAACCGGGGCTGAACTGGGTGAAACCGGGGCTGAACTGGTACAAACGGGGGCTGAACTGGGTGAAACTGGGGCTGAACTGGGTGAAACTGGGGCTGAACTGGGTTAAATTGGGGCTGAACTGGGTTAAATTGGGGCTGAACCGAGTTAAACCGGGGCTGAACCGAGTTAAACCGGGGCTGAAACTGGGTTAAACTGGGTTAAACCAGTGCTGAACTGGGTGAAACTGGGGCTGAACTGGTTTAAACCGGTGCTGAACCGGTCCAAACCGGTCCCAACCGGCTCTGTGCCGCTGCCTCCCGCAGACGCGGCCCCGGCTGAGGATGAGGAGGACGCGGCCGAAGGCCCCGAGCCCCGGGAGGGCCCCGACACGGCCGAGCTGCGCCGGCGGCGCCTGCAGAGGCTGGGGACCCCCCCCCCACTGACCGGGACCCCCCCCCACTGACCGGGACCCCCCCCGGGACCCCCCCCCCACTGACCGGGACCCCCCCCCCGGGACCCCCCCCCACTGACCGGGACCCCCCCCCACTGACCGGGACCCCCCCCGGGACCCCCCCAGCCCCATTCCCACCCCAATTCCCGGCTGGAAGCAAATCTGAGTCCCTGGGGGACCCCAGCCCCATCCCCCCGGCCCTGACCCCTCTCCCTCCCTTTTTCCCATTCCCCCATTTTTCCCATTTTCCCCCTTTTTTCCCCATTTCCCCCATTTTTTCCTCATTTCTCCCCCATTTTCCCCCTTTTTCCCCCATTTCCCCCCTTTTTTCCCCATTTCCTCCCATTTTCCTCCCCCATTTCCCTAATTTCCCCATTTTTTTTCCAATTCCTCTCCGTTTTTTTTCCCATTCTTCCTCATTTTCACCCTGTTTTTCCTCATTTTTCCCCATTCTTCCTCATTTTTTCCCCATTTTTCCTCATTTTTTCCCATTCTTCCTCATTTTCACCCCATTTTTTTCCTCATTTTTTCCCATTCTTCCTCATTTTTTCCCTTTTCTTCCTCATTTTTTCCCATTTTTCCTCATTTTTTCCCATTTTTTCCTCATTTTCACCCCAAATTCCCCCTCTCCACTGAGCCAGGATCGGGTCCCTGTTGTTCCCTGGGGATTTTGGGGTGTCCCCCCCACCCCCTCCCCACACCCACCCCGTGGGGGGGGGGTTTGACCTCTGACCCTGCCCAGCCCAGGGAATTTGGGACCCCCCTGGGATTTTGGGAACCCCCCATCCCCCCTCCCCAAAACCCCTCCCACGGGAATTTTGGGGGCTCACCCCAAAGATTTTGGGATTTTGGGGCCCCCACCCCCTGCTCTGCCTCCTGCCCATGGGAATTTTTGGATTTTCCCAGGAATTTTTGGGATCTCCCCGTGGGAATTTTTGGGTCCCCTCCATAGAATTTCGGGGGTTCCCCCCTGGAATTTTGGGAATTCTGCTCCCCCCCTCCCCTCCCTGCCCCGCTCTCATTCCCAAAGGAGCTCATTAACAGTATTAACCCTTCCCTTGCTGGGGACACCCCAAATCCCTCCCTCCCAGTCCCAAACTGGTCTCTACTGGTTTGCCAAGGCCCGGCTGTCGCTCCCTGGCTGACTTTTGCTCATTTCCGGGCGCTTTTGGCCCAAATCCCCGCCCGGTTTTGGCCCTTCCGGGGCGGCCGCGCCCCCCCCAGTGCCTCTGGAACCCCAAATTCTCAGGGAAAAACCAAAAAAAATCCACAAAACCCGCGCCCGGAACTGACGGAAAACAGCGCCTGGGGGGGGGGAGGGGAGGGAGGGGGGGAGGAGCCAAACGCGGCTGAGTTTTTTGGGGCAAAAAGGAGCAGAATCGGGATTTTCGGATTCGAGGCGGATTTTTCCTTTTTTCCTTTCTTTAATTTTTTTTTTTTGGTGGTTTTGCTCCCAGCTTGGGTTGCTCAGTGAGGAATTTGGCAATAACGAAGCTTCTTGGGGGGGGAGTTGATTTTTAACCCCTTGGTGTTGATTTTTATTTTGTTTTTTCACTCGTTTTGAGCCAAAATCATCGTTCTTTTGGGTCTGTTTGAGGTGTTTTGTTTCGTTTTGTTTTTTTCTTCAGTGGATTCCTCGAAATTGCCTCGTTTTGGGGCGAAGCCACAGGGGGAGGGGAGGGATCGATTTTTTTGGGAGGGGGGGGGCGCTGGACTCCAGAATTGCTCCTTTTTCCCCCTCTCCCAAAAAAAAAAAAAAAAGCGGTGGCGGAATTATTTAATTTGTAAATAATGTACAAATTTTTACCAGCTCCGATGTAAATAACGGCGAAATAAAGGTTGCGGTAAAGCCTGAGTCCTCCCGCCCGCCAGGGGGCGCCGCGATGTCCGTCTGAGTCCTCCCGCCCGCCAGGGGGCGCCGCGATGTCCGTCTGAGTCCTCCCGCCCGCCAGGGGGCGCCGCGATGTCCGTCTGTGGGAGGCGTTTGGCGCTGCCGGGGCGGCTCGCACGAGTTTTTCCCTCTTTTTGGGGGAAAAATCTTCACCCGTTCGGGATTTTATTGGAATTTTAGCTGGGAAAAAAAGCCCAGTGTCGGTCATGGGTCATTGGACATGAACGGTGGCCCTTTTCTCTGGGAAGCTCAACTCTGGAGCGGCCCTGCCCGCTCTCTATGGCTCTCCCCTTTCTCAGAGTCTCTATGATCGATGAATCCTCCCGTGTCCCGGTGTGTAAGGGTTCCGCACCCGGTCAGTCCCGGTCCGCACCGGTTCACACCCGTGCGCTCCTCCTCACCGGGCCGCTCCGGCCCCCTCTTCCCCGTTTCTATGGTTGTGGCGGCGGCGCCGGAAGCCGCTCTGGCCGCCGGCCGCGTCTCTTTGGTTGTTTGTGGGGTTTTTTTAATTATTTATTTATTTCCCCGCTGCCGTTATTCCTTTACAGCGGCCGCTCTGCGGGTCCTCCCGGCCGCCAGGCTGCGCCATCTCCCGCCGCGGCCGCTCTGTCCCGCCACATCCGGGTCCCGCTCGGCGCGATGGCGGCCGAGGGGCCCGAGGAGGGACCGGGCGGCCCTGGGGGGGTTCGGGGGGGAGATGGAGGGGGACGGGGACGGCGGTGAGACCCCGGGAACGGGCGAGGGTGAGGTAACGGGGGCGTCCGAGGGGCTCGGGGGGCTCGGAGGGGGCTGAGGGGATCCGGGGGCGTCTGAGGGTGGCTGGGGTGAGGAAGGGGCTGGGGCGGGCGAGATGTGACAGGGCTTGGAGGGGTCTGAGGGGATTTTTGGGGGTCTGAGGAGATTTAGGGGGGCTCTGAGAGGATTTTGGGGGTGTGAGGGGATTTTGGGGGGGCTCTGAGGGGATTTGGGGAGTCTGAGGGGATTTTGGGGGCACTCTGAGGAGATTTGGGGGGACTCTGAGAGGATTTTGGGGGTGTGAGGGGATTTTGGGGGGCTCTGAGGGGATTTGGGGAGTCTGAGAGGATTTTGGGGGTCTGAGGGGATTTTCGGGGGCTCTGAGAGGATTTTTGCGGGGTTCTAAGGGGGCTGGGGGTGCAGGGGGCACTCTTGGGGGGGTTGAGGACGATCTGGGGATTTTTGTGGGGGGGATATTTGGCGGCTCTGAGGGGATTTTGGGGGCTCTGAGGGGGTTTGGGATGATTTTTGGGGGGGGGCAGAGCTGCACCCCAAAACCCCCCCTGACCCCCCCTTGTACAGACCGTGGGACCCCTCCCCCAAAATTTGGGGCTGGGGGGCATTGTAAATAAAGAGGCTGTGAGGAATTACACCGGGTGTTCCACCAGGCCTTTATTGGGGCTCCTCCCGTTTTTGGGGGGCAGCATTTGGGATACCCCCCCAGGGGGGGTTGGGGATGCCCTGGGTGGGCTTCAGGGATTTTTTTGGGGTGTCCCAGGTGGATTTCAGGAGCCCAACATGGATTTGGAGGTGCCTCCGACAGATTTTGGGGTGCTCCAGGTGGATTTGGAGGTGCCCTGAACAGGTTTTGGGGGTGGGGGTACTCCAGGAGGGATTCTGGGCTGTCCACAGCAGGTTCCAGGTAGATTTTGGGGTGCTCCATGTGGGTTCAGAGGTGCCCAGGTGGATTCCAAGCTTCTCTCGTGGATTTGGAGGTGCCCCGAACAGATTCTGAGGTGCTCCAGGTGGATTTGGAGGTGCCCAGGTGGGTTCCAGGTGGATCTGGAGGTGTCCAGGTGGATTTGGAGGTGCCCAGGTGGGTTCCAGGTGGATCTGGAGGTGTCCAGGTGGATTTGGAGGTGCCCAGGTGGGTTCCAGGTGGATCTGGAGGTGCTCCAGGTGGGTTCCAGGCTCCCCCCATGGATTTGGAAGTGCCCCAAACAGATTTCAGGGTGCTCCAGGTGGATTTGGAGGTGCCCAGGTGGGCTCCAGGTGGATCTGGAGGTGTCCAGGTGGATTTGGAGGTGCCCAGGTGGGTTCCAGGTGGATTTGGAGGTGCCCAGGTGGGTTCCAGGTGGATCTGGAGGTGCTCCAGATGGATTTGGAGGTGCCCAGGTGGGTTCCAGGTGGATTTGGAGGTGCCCCCAGCAGATGTTGCACTGCCCAGGGTCCATTTCAGGATCGTCTCAGGTGCATCCACAGCAGATCCCTCGCAGATTTTGGGGTCCTCCTGGCAGATCTGGGGCTCCCCTGGCAGATCTGGGGCTCCCCTGGGCAGATCTGAGGATCCCCTGGCAGATCTGGGGGTCCCCTGGCCGATCTGGGGGTCCCCTGGCAGATCTGGGGGTCCCCTGGCAGATCTGAGGATCCCCTGGCAGATCTGGGGGTCCCCTGGGCAGATCTGGGGCTCCCCTGGCAGATCTGGGGCTCCCCTTGGCAGATCTGGGGCTCCCTTGGGCAGATCTGGGGGTCCCCTGGCAGATCTGGGGGTCCCCTGGCAGATCTGGGGGTCCGCCGGGCAGATCTGGGGGTCCCCTGGCAGATCTGGGGGTCCCCTTGGCAGATCTGGGGGTCCCCCACAGCCCTGGGCCTCTCTAGAAGCCGCTCTGCAGCAGCCACTGCCGCACCTGGGCCCCCCAGTGCCCCCTGAGCCGCAGCGTCCCCGTCACCTCGTTCACCTGCGCCTGCACCTCGGGGTGCCCCAGCGAGGCCAGGAACGCCCTCAGGTCCCTCTCCAGCGCCTGGGGGGGCACAGGGGGGGTGGTCAGCGGGACCCCCAGAGCCCCCCCGAGCCCCCCACCCCGAGCCCCCCGCTCACCCAGATGTCGCCGTGGATGTGGCGCAGCTGGGTCAGGCGCCGGCCCTGCCGCTGGCCCAGGTACACGGGCAGGTTGTGCAGGCGGGAGCGGCGCACCAGGTAGGGCAGCTCTGGGGGGGGGCCTGGGGGACAGGGGGGGTTAATGACCCCCGGGGTAATTAATAACCCCCCTGGGGTAATTAGCAACCCCAGGGGCAATTAGCAACCCCCTGGGGCAATTAACAACCCCCTGGGGTAATTAACAGCCCCCGGGGCAATTAACAACCCCCCTGGGGCAATTAACAACCCCCTGGGGTAATTGACAACCCCCCCGGGGCAATTAACAACCCCCTGGGGTAATTGACAACCCCCTGGGGTAATTAACAACTCCCTGAAGGAATTAACAACCCCCCAGGGGCAATTAACAACCCCCTGGGGTAATTGACAACCCCCCCCGGGGCAATTAACAACCCCCTGGGGTAATTAACAACTCCCCGAAGGAATTAACAACCCCCGGGGGCAATTAAACGCCCCCCCGGGGCAGTTAACACCTCCCTCTCCGAAGGAATTAACAACCTCCTGGGGGCAATTAACAACCCCCGGGAGGCAATTAACACCTCCCGGGGGCAGTTAACAAACCCCCGGGGTAATTAACAACCCCCCCGAAGGAATTAACAATGCACCGAGAGCAATTAATAACTCCCCTGAGACAATTAGCAACTCCCCCGGGGCAATTAACAACCCCCCCGAAGGAATTAACAACCCCCCAGGGGCAATTAACAACCCCCCGGGGGCAATTAACAACCCCCTGGGGTAATTGACAACCCCCCTGGGGTAATTAACAATCCCCCCCCAAAGGAATTAACAACCCCCCGGGGGCAACGAACAATCCCCAAAGGAATTAACAAGCTCCTGGGGTAATTAACAACCCCCCCCCCGAAGGAATTAACAATGCACCGAGGGCAATTAATAACCCCCCTGAGACAATTAACAACTCCCTGAAGGAATTAACAATCCCCTGGGAGCAGTTAACAACTCCTCCGAGGGTAATTAACAACCCCCCGGGGGCAATTAACAACCCCCCTGGGGGAAATTAACAACCCCCCCGGGAGGCAATTAACAACCCCCTGGGGTAATTAACAACCCCCCGGGGCAATTAACAATCCCCCCGGGAGGCAATTAACAACCCCCTGGGGTAATTAACAACCCCCCCGGGAGGCAATTAACACCCCCCCCCGGGGGCAGTTAACAACCCCCCCCCCAAAGGAATTAACAACTCCCTGGGGGCAATTAACAAACCCCCGGGAGGCAATTAACAACCCCCCCAGGGGCAATTAACAACCCCCTGGGGTAATTAACAACCCCCCCCCGAAGGAATTAACAATGCCCCGGGGGCAATTAATAACCCCCCCAGGGCAATTAACGTCCCCCCGGGGCAGTTAACACCCCCCCCCCTCCGAAGGAATTAACAACCCCCTGGGGTAATCAACAACCCCACCCGGGGGCAATTAACAACCCCCTGGGGTAATTAACAACCCTCCGGCGGCAATTAACGACCCCCCCCACAAAGGAATTAACAACCCCCCCCCCGAGTGCAGTTAGCAACACCCCCTGGGGGGCAATTAGCAACCCTCTGGGGGCAATTAACAACACCCCTGGGCAGTTAAACACCACCCCCCCGGGGGGGGGGGCAATTAACAACCTGCCTCGGGGGCAATTAACACCCCCCAGGGGAAATTAACAACCCCTGCAAGGTAATTAACAACCCCTGAAGGAATTAACAACACCCCCGGGGGTAATTAAGCCTCCCCGAGTAATTAAACCTCTCGCACAAAGGCACTCAGCTCCAGCACAAAGGCACTCAGCTCCCGCTCAGTCTGAGGGTCATTAAGCCCCGTTAATTACTGTTAATTACCCCCCTGACCTGCGGGGGGGCTCCAGCCGGACGGGGTCGGGTATTTGGGGTGCGGGGGGGGCTCGGGGACGCAGCTCGGGGGCAGCAGCCGCTCCACGAACCCAAACTCGGCCCGCGACTCCTCATAGCGGGGGGCGCCCGGCGGGGTCTGCGGGACCCCCAAAAACAACCCCAAAAGCACTGAGAGATCCCCAAAAACAACCCCAAAAACCCTGAGAGACCTCCCAAAAAACCACCCAAAAACCCTGAGAGACCCCTCAAAAAAACCCCAAAAAGCTCTGAGTGACCCCTCCCCCCAAAAAACCCCAAAAACCCTGAGAGACCCCCCAAAAAAAACCCCAAAAGCCCTGAGAGACCCCCCCAAAAAAAACCCAAAAGCCCTGAGAGACCCCCCAAAAAACAACCCCAAAAACCCTGAGAGACCCCCGCCAGGATCCCCCTCACCCTCCCGGTCACCCCTCGTTCTCCTCAGCGCCCCCTCCCCAAATCTCCCCTCAGGAACACCCCAATAAATAAATAAATCAATAAATAAATAAAATTCCCAAATAAATAAATAAATAAGGATTTCCCTTCCCTAAATCCCAACTCCCTCTCCCGACTCCCCTCAGGCCCTAAACCCCCCTCAAACCTCCCTTCACCCCTCACACTCCCTTCCACTCCCAACTCCCCCCTCAGGCCCCACATTCCTCCCTCACAGCCCCTCACACTCCCCTTCACTCCAACTCCCCCCTCAGGCCCCGCATTCCCCCCTCACAGCCCCTCACACTCCCTTCCACTCCAACTCCCCCCTCAGGCCCCACATTCCCCCCTCACAGCCCCTCACACTCCCCTTCACTCCAGCTCCCCCCTCAGGCCCCGCATTCCCCCCTCACAGCCCCTCACACTCCCCTCCACTCCCAACTCCCCCCTCAGGCCCCACATTCCCACCTCACAGCCCCTCACACTCCACTCCAACTCCCCCCTCAGGCCCCGCATTCCCCCCTCACAGCTCCCCCCAGAGAACCGCAAAGCCCCCGCCTCGGTACCTGCACCGCCCTGACCCCCCGGCCCAGCGCCCGCAGCCTCCGGCCCAGCGCCGCCAGCGCCGCCATCTTGGCTCCTCCTCCTCCTCCTCCCTCACCGCCTTCGCGCCCCCGTGACGTCACCGCGCGGCCCCGCGCGTGCGTGCGCGTGACGTCAGCGCGCTCTCTCCGCGCCGCGCTCGGAGCCCTGAGGGAGCCGCTGAGGTGGGGCCGGGCCCGGGGGCCTCGGAGGGGAATTTTGAGGGGATTTAAAGGGTCTGGGGGCTACAGGGGGGTCGGGAAAGGGTAAGGGAGGCCCTGGGGAGGGCTTGGGGCGGCTCTGAGAGGGTTTGAGGTGAGGGGCAGCGTTCTGTAGGCTTTGGAGGGGCTCAGGAGGGTGTTGCGTGTCGTGAGGGGTTCAGTGAAGGTTTAGGGGGAGACCCTGAGGGAGTTTGAGATGAGGGTGCGCTCTGGAGGGGTTTAGGTGTGGTCTTTTGGAGGGATTGGGGTCTGGGGAGGTGTTTGGGGTGCTCCGAGGGGGTTCAGGTGAGGGGAGGGGGCTTGGAGGGCCTGTAAGAGCAGCTGGGGGGGCTCTGGGGGGTTTTGGGGGGGATTTTTGTGAGGCTGTGAAGGTTTGGGGAGTGATGGGGGTCATGGGGGGTCCTTTGAGGCCTCGAGGTGGTCATTGGGGGGCGGCTCTGAGGGTGGGGGGCACCCAAGGGTGCTGCCAGTGCCCCCCCCGCTCACAGCCCTTTGTCCCCAAGGCCCCAGGCCAGGTGACAAAGTCCCTGTGGGCGGGAGAGGTGGAGAAAAACGCCCCCAAAACATCCGGAATCGCACCCAGAACAGCCACAACCCCCCCAAACCAGCCAGAATCACACCCAAAACAGCCACAGCCCCCCAAAAACACTCAAACCAGCCAGAATCCCCCCCAAAACAGCCATAGTCACACCAAAAACAGGCACAGCCCCCCCAAAACAGCCAGAATCACACCCAAAACAGCCAGACTCACACCCAAACCAGCCACAGCCCCCCCAAAACAGCCACAGCCCCCCTCAAAACAGCCAGAATCACACCCAAAACAGCCACAGCCCCCCCAAAACAGCCACAGCCCCCCTCAAAACAGCCAGAATCACACCCAAAACAGCCACAGCCCCCCCAAAACAGCCACAGCCCCCCCAAAACAGCCATAGTCCCCCCCAAAACAGCCACAATCCCCCCCAAAACAGCCAGAATCACACCCAAAACAGCCACAATCCCCCCCAAAATAGCCACAGCCCCCCCCGCAAGCAGCCACAACCCCCCCAGTAACACCCCCGGTCACCCCCAAAACACCACTCACCCCAAAAAATAACCCCCAAACCACCCCTGCCTCACCTTTCCCCCTTTCCTGGAGATCCCCTTCCCCTTTCCAGGGGGTTCTCCCCCATTTTTGGGATGCGGGGACCCCCCTTAACCCCCCCAAATCCCCCCCCCCCCCAGCCCTCACCATGCAGCTCTTCATCCGCGGCCAGACCCTCCTCACCCTCGAGGTCTCCGGCTCCGAGACCCTCGCCCAGATCAAGGTCAGCCCCCGAATTCGGGGTGTCCCTCTCCCCAATCCCCCCCGGATTTTGGGGTGCTGACTCCCCCCCTCTTTGTCCCACCCCCCAGGAGCGGGTGGCCGAGCTCTCGGGGATCCCCCCTGAGGACCAAGTGCTGCTCCATGCCGGGACCCCCCTGGACGATGAGGCCGTGCTGGGGCAGAGCCCCCTCCCCGAATTGGCCACCCTGGACCTCTCCACGCGCCTGCTGGGCGGTAATTCCAGGGGTGGTGTTAATTAGCAGGGTGTTAATTAGCAAAGCAAACCCCCCCAACACCCTGATTTCCTTCCTCCCCCCCAGGGAAAGTCCACGGCTCCCTCGCCCGCGCCGGCAAAGTGAGGGGCCAGACCCCCAAGGTGAGCCCCCCCCGGGTTTAGGGGACCCCCACGGGTCTCGAGGACCCTCCCAGGATTTTAGGGACCCCCCCTGACCCCCCCTTTTCCCATCAGGTGGCCAAGCAGGAGAAGAAGAAGAAGAAGACGGGGCGGGCCAAGCGGCGCATGCAGTACAACCGGCGCTTCGTCAACGTCGTGCCCACCTTCGGCAAGAAGAAGGGTCCCAACGCCAACTCCTAAACCCCAATAAAGGAATTTGGGATCAATCCCCGCAATTTCCGGGCTTTCTGAGCTTTTTTCACTGCTTTTCTAGGGGGTTTACACTCTTCTATGGGCGATTTTGGGGTGTTTAAAGGGGTTTAGGGGAGAAAGTGCCCTCTAGGGGGTTAGTGAGGGTCGTTGAGCAGCCGTCGAGGTGGTTAATGGGCGGTAATTAGAAAGAGGAGCTTAATAAGCGTTAATTTGGAGCCTGATAATGAAAAAGGCGCTGTGTGGAGTTTGCTGTGGGACTGGCGGAAAGAGCCGAGCGGTGTCGGAAATACCCGAGCTTAGGGGAAGGGCGGAGGGAGCCGAACGCTGCCGGAGATACCCGAGCGCACAGGAGGGGCGGGGCGAGCCGAGCGCTGCCGGAGATACCCGAGCGCACAGGAGGGGCGGGGCGAGCCGAGCGCTGCCGGAGATAGCCGAGAGCAGGCGACGGGCGGAGGAAACCGAACGCTGCCGGAAATACCCGAGCGCAGGGGAGGGGCAGAGGGAGCCGAACGCTGCCGGAGATACCCGAGCGCTGCCGAAAATACCCCCGGCGGTGCCTTCTGTCCCCCCAAAATCCCCCTGGGAGGGAAGGAGGGACCCCCAAAACCTCCTGGGGGGGAAAGGAGGGACCCCCCAATTCCCTCAGCCCAGTTCCCCCCAGCCAAGAGCCGCTTGATAGGAAAAAGAGGCGGAGCAATCCCGTCCTGAACTATGAATATGTAAATAAAGGGGTGGTTTATGCTAATAAACGAACCCACGGCACAGCCTGGAAGAGGGGCGGGGTTATGCAAATTAAAAATGAGAAGGGCATTATGGGAGTCTTTTCATGAAGATTTTGGGGTGCAGAGGGGTCGGGGAGCGAGAAACTCGAGCAAAAAGTAAAGAAAAGGGTGGGGAAGCAGCCCTGAAATGGGGTGGGAAAGGTCACAACGGTGGAGAGGGGGTGACCGTGAGGTAAATAACACCCAGACACGGCTGGGATTCGTGCGCGGTGGCGGTGCCGTTATCGCTTCTCGGCCTTTTGGCTAAGATCAAGTGTAGTATCTGTTCTTATCAGTTTAATATCTGATACGTCCTCGATGAGAGGACTTCATATTAAACGGATTTTTGGGCTCGGGAGTTGGACCCGGAGCTTGCTCCCTCCGCTCCGCGCATCGTCCCGGTATTGCAGTGCCTCCGGGAACGGTGCACCCCCGACGGGGACCTTTCAATGGTGAAAAATAGAAAGAAAAAATTACCAAAAACATTATTTCTGTCATGATTCTATCGCGATATCAGCCAGAGAGTTCTGATTCTCATGACAGAGTCTCTCCTCTGTGCTCCGCCTTCCCTGTCCCGGTATCGCAGCGCCTCCGGGAACGGTGCCACCCCCGCCGGGAATCTTTCACTGGTGAAAAATAGAAAAAAATCCCCTTGCAAGCATCATTTCTGTTGTGATTCTATCGCGATAATGGCCAAGGAGTTCTTAATCTCATGGCCAGGTCTCTTCTCTCTGCTCCGCGCTCGCAGTCCCGGTATTGCAGCGCCTCCGGGAGCGGTGCCACCCCCACCGGGGATCTTTCACTGGTGAAAAACAGATTTGAAAGCTCTTGAAGTGCTTGTATCTATCGTGTTTCTATCGCGATATCAGCCAAAGGTCTGTTCTCTCTGCTCCGCGCTCGCTGTCCCGGTATCGCAGCGCTCCGGGAGCGGTGCCGCCCCCTCGGGGACCTTGCCGCGGTGAAAAAATAGAAATAGAACCTCTTAAAACCATCATGAGTGTCGCGATTCTATCGCGATATCAGCCAAAGAGCTCCGATTCTCACGGCAGGGTCTCTTCTCTCTTCCCCGCCCCCTCGGGGAACCTTTCAAAGGTGAAAAAAACCGAACCCAATCTTCACAAACCAACAGAACAATCGCGATTGTCTCCCGATACCGCTCGTGCTTCCAACGCCCGCGGGGTCTCCGGGGGTCTCGCTGTCCCGGTGATGGCAGCAGCGCCTCCGGGAACCTCCGAGCGGTGAAAAATTGATCTGACACCTCCACAAACCGCGCCGTGCCCTGAGTCCATATCGCGATATGCGCTCCCAGCGGTGGCAGGGCGCTGTCGGCGCTCGGCGCGGCTGTGTATAATGTGTAAAATGTGTGAAATGTGTGAAATGTGTGAAATGTGTAAAATGTGTAAAATGTGTAAAATGTCTAAAATGTGTGAAATGTGTAAAATGTGTGAAATGTGTGAAATGTGTAAAATGTGTAAAATGTGTGAAATGTGTGAAATGTGTGAAATGTGTGAAATGTGTAAAATGCGTAAAATGTGTAAAATGTGTGAAATGTGTAAAATGTGTAAAATGTGTAAAATGCGTAAAATGTGTGAAATGCGTGAAATGTGTGAAATGTGTGAAATGTGTAAAATGTGTAAAATGTGTAAAACGTGTAAAATGTGTAAAATGTGTGAAATGTGTAAAACGTGTGAAATGTGTAAAATGTGTGAAATGTGTAAAATGTGTGAAATGCGTGAAATGTGTGAAATGTGTAAAATGTGTAAAATGTGTAAAATGTGTAAAATGCGTAAAATGCGTGAAATATGTGAAATGCGTAAAATGTGTAAAATGTGTAAAATGTGTGAAATGCGTGAAATGTGTAAAACGTGTGAAATGTGTAAAATGTGTGAAATGTGTAAAATGTGTGAAATGTGTAAAATGTATAAAATGTGTAAAATGTGTAAAATGTGTAAAATGTGTAAAATGTGTAAAATGTGTAAAATGTGTAAAATGTGTAAAAAAGCCACATTTCGGTTCGGGGCTGGGAGCAGAGGACGCGCCGGGGGAGTGGCGAATGCAAATCACGGTGCTCGAGCGCCCAATCAGCACCAGGGAAAGGCGGAGGGGCGGGGCTTTTGGGCGGAGTCGAGGGGCGGGGTTATGCAGATTAAAAGGCGGGGTCACGCAAAGCAGCGACGCCCCCGCCGCGCCAGAGGCATCACGGGAGCGCGAATTTGGGGAGAATTTCGGGGTTTTCGGGGTCGGCGCGCGCGGGAGGCGCGCGGGAGGCGCGGCGGGAGAGGCGGGAAGAGCCCGGCAGCGGCCGGGAGCGGCGGCGGGGGCGGGCGCGGGGGTGGCCGTGAGGTGTCGGGGACACGGGCGGGGCGGCGGGGGCTGCGCGGTGGCGGTGCCGTTATCGCTTCTCGGCCTTTTGGCTAAGATCAAGTGTAGTATCTGTTCTTATCAGTTTAATATCTGATACGTCCTCGATGAGAGGACTTCATATTAAACGGATTTTTGGGCTCGGGAGTTGGACCCGGAGCTTGCTCCCTCCGCTCCGCGCATCGTCCCGGTATTGCAGTGCCTCCGGGAACGGTGCACCCCCGCCGGGGGAATCTTCCTTGGTAAAAAATAGATTAAATTTCTCTATATTGCCATTAATTAACCATAAATTAAATAAATTCAATTAGCGGTTTGTACTGTTTTTGTGTTAATACGGCCCCGCCGGGCTCTGTGAGGCGGCCGAGTCAGGCTCTGGGCTCTGGGCCTCCCCTCCCGTCCCCTCACAGCGCGCCGCAAAATGGCCGCGCCTTCCCGCGCTTCTTTTTGGGGTTAAACTCCGTCATTTCGGCGCTTTCTGGGTGAAATTGGGAGTTTCGTGTGGGTAATGCTGAATACTGATAACGCCAAAAGGAGCGTGTGAGGGATTGGAAGTGTTTTATTGAATAAACCCGTGAGGGGAGTTGGGAACGGCGAGAGGGGGGGTCACGCAGGTTTGCTGAGGGAAACGCGGCTCAGTCTCGGCTTCCGCGCTTCTTCCGCGCCCGCTCCCACACTCAAACGAAACAACGCTTGTTTATTTTCTTTATTTTACACGTTTTTAACCCTTTCCCCCCTCCCTTCCCACCAGCGCGCCGCGCGCTTTTCCCCCCGCCTTCATCCACCGAAACAAAATGGCGGCGGCGCGGCGGGCGGGAAACCGCGCGTGAGGCGAGCGCCCCCTTCGCCTTTTCCACCAATAGGAGCGCGGCTTTTCGCCGTCGCCGGGCAGAACAGCGCGGCCGGCACCAATCAGAAAATCCGAGCGGCTCGCGCGGGCCGCGCGCGGGGAGGGAGGGAGGGAAGGAAGGAGGGGGAAGAGGCGAAGCCGCCGCCGCCGCCACACTCGCAGCGACCGTTGCGCACGTAGGTGGGGCTGAGTGGGAGGGGGGAGAGCGGCGAGGGCGCCTGCGCGTCGCGCAGGGACTTCCCCCTACGCATGCGCCGCGCCTGCGCGCTGAGGCGGCGCGGGCGTGGTTTGCGCCGGCGCGCAGGCGCGGCGCATGCGCGGGAAGGGCGGCGCGCGGCGCGCGGGGGGGCGCGGCTGAGGGGCGGCGGCGGCGCAGGCGCGGCTGAGGCGGCGGCGGCGGCGGGAGCGGGACAGGCCCGGCGATCGCTCCGCGCTCCGGCCGCCCCCTCCCCGCGCCAGCGGCGGCGGCCCCGCCTCGCGCTCTCGCTCTCTTCTCCCCTTCTCCCTCCCCCCCAACCCCGTCCCTTCTCCGCCCCCTTCCTTCCGCCCCTTCCCTCCCTCAGTCCCCGCCCCGCGGCCTCTGGGCCCGGCCCGGCCTCGCGCTCCGGCCTCGGCGCCGCCGCCTCAGCGCGCCCGCGCTTCCGCTTCCCTTCCCCCCCCCGCCCCGCGGCCCCTTCCCCCCCCCCCCCCCCTTCCCCACACACCGGCCCCGCCATGGACGTGAAGCGGCTGAAGGTGACCGAGCTGCGGGCCGAGCTGGGCCGGCGCGGCCTGGATGCCCGCGGGCTGAAGGTGGAGCTGGCGCAGCGGCTGCAGGAGGCCCTGGACGCCGAGATGTTGGCGGCGGGGCCCGAGGAAGGCGGCGGCGGCGGCGGCGGGGGAGGCCCGGCCGCGGCGGCCTCGAGCTGCGCAGGGGAAGCGGGGCCGGCGGGAGGCCCGGGCGGGCGGCCCCACGGCGGGGATGAGGAAGAGGAGGAGGAGGAGGAAGAGGAGGAGGAAGAGGAGGAAGAAGAAGACGAGGAAGCGCTGCTGGCCGATGAGGACGAAGCTGCCGCCGCGGCCCCCGAGGCGGCCCCGGCCCAGCCCGGCCCCCCCGGGGAGGAGGAGGAGGAGGAGGAGGAGGAAGAGGAGGCGGCCCCGGCCGAACCCGCGGGCTCGGAGCCGCTGCAGCCGCCGCAGGAGGAGGAGGGAGCGGCGGCCGCGGCCGAGGTTGAAGCGGCCGAAGGAGGAGGAGGAGGAGGCGGCGGCGGCGGCGTGAACGGGGCCGAGCGGCCGCCGGAGGAGGCGCCCAGCGGGGATGAAGCGGCCGCGGCCGAGGCCAAGGAGGAGGAGGCGCAAGCGGGTGAGCGATGGCGAGAGAACCGGGCCGGGAATGAACCCTCCAGAACCGGGAATGAACCCCCAGAACCGGGAATGAACCCCCCAGAACCGGGAATGAACCCCCCAGAACCGGGAATGAACCCCCAGAACCGGGAATGAACCCCCCCCCAGAACCGGGAATGACCCCCCCGAACCGGGAATGACCCCCCCAGAACCGGGAATGAACCCCCAGATCCTCGGGAGGGAGCCCCGGGACCTCGGGATGGGAACCTCGGGAAAAGTCCCCAGAAAACCGGGAAAGATTCCCTCAGATCTTTTTGTGGGAACTGGGGAAGAAGCGGGATGGGAGAGCCGAGATGCTCGTGAGGGATCCTAAAAATGGGGAAAGAGCGCCCAGAGTTTCGGGAAAGGTCCCAAAAAAACGGAGGGAAAAAAACGGGGAAAGAATGTTTAGAATCGGGAAAAGAGCCGGGAAAGAAGCTCTGGATTTTCGGGGAAAAAAACCCCAAAAACCAAAAAAAACCCACTAAACCAGAACCGGGAAAAGAACCGGGTCAGAACCTCCGGATCCTGAGGAAGGATCCCAGAAATGAGGGAAAAAAAAAATGAAAATCGGGAAAAGAAGCTCCGGATGCTCTGAGGGGGAGGGAGGCCCTCGCTCCTTCCCCCTCACGAAATTCCCGTTTCCCCCAAAAAAATCCGAATTTCCGCCTCATTCCCGAATTTTTAATTTAATTTAATTTTAATCCCCGTATTTATTTCGTTATGGAAAACCCAAAAATCGGGATAAAATCCCTTCCCCGTGAGGGAAAGTCGGGGGTTTGGAGGAGGAAAAAAGCGGGAAAAAGTTGAGTTGGGAGCCGCGGGTTGAGGGGAAAATCAATGGAACTCCTGGAGTCGAGTTGGGTTTGGGGAAAGGATTTTGAGGGAAAAATCAGGAAAAAAATGCAAGTTTGGAGTAATAAACTCTGAGATTTGGGGAAAAAATCACGTTTCGAAGGGAAAGCTGCTGATTTTTATAAATTTTGGAGGGAAATTTCCCGGTTTGGAGGAGGAAAAGTTTTGAATTTGGAGGAACGGTCCGATGGGAAAGTGTTGGGAAAATCGGAGATTTGGATTTTTTAAGGAGAAATTCCTGAGTTTGGGGAAGGTTTGGGGATTTGGAGGGAAAAAAATCCTCATTTTTGAGGGAAAGAGCTGGATTTTCTTAGGAAAGCTGTGAATTTTGAGGGAAAATCGTGATTTTTGAGGGAAAAGTCGTGATTTCTGAGGGGAAAATATTGATTTCTGAGGAGAAAATCCTGTTTTGTGAGGGAAAACGTTGATTTATGAGGGAAAAGTCTTGTTTTGTGAGGGAAAGTATTGATTTGTGAGGGGAAAATCTTGGCTGTTGATGGAAAATGTTGATTTTTGAATGAAAAATCTTGGGATTTGAGGGGAAAATGTTGATTTTTGAATGAAAAATCTTGGGATTTGAGGGGAAAATGCTGATTTTTGAGGGGAAAATGCTGATTTTTGAGGGGAAAATGCTGATTTTTGAGGTGAAAATGCTGATTTTTGAGAGGAAAACGCTGATTTTTGAGGGAAAACACTGATTTCTGAGGGGAAAATGCTGATTTTGGGAGGATTTGTGGAGCATGGATCTCAGTGAGTAGGATTTTATTGGGAATGAAGTGAAATTATTCCCATTTTTATCCCAAACCTTGGTTTTTATGGGATAACTGCTGCAAAGTCTTTGCTGTGGGATGCTAAAAAATACAAAACTTGGATTTTATGGAATTGCTTCCAAACTTCGTTGGACTTGGAGGATTTTTTTTGGCCAAACAAGGGAAAAATCGGGAATTTTTTTGCTTCCTTGGATTTTTTTATTGGATTTATTAAATTTTTTTTAATTAGATTTTCCAGTTTTTAATGGACCAACGGATCTTGATCCAGAATTCTTCATTTTGCCATGAAAAATCCCAGGGGAATTTTATATTTTTGAAGGATTTTAAGCATTTTTGTGGCTTTTTTTTTTCATATTCCAGGTTGGAATTTCCTTTTCCTGAGCTTTTATTTTACTCTCAAACCTGAAAGATCCATTAAAGCTCCCAAGATTTTCAAATATTTCAGGAATATTTTTATTTAATTCGTTTTTAAGGAAGAAGTTGGAATTTTAGCCACTTTTCACAACTCTAAAACCCAGGAAAATCCTAATTTTCTATGGAATGTTTCGATTTAATTCATTTTTAAGGAAAAACTTGGAATTTTAACCCCTTTTTGCCACTCTAAACCCTGGAAAATCCATGAAGACTCCAAGGTTTTTATGGAATATTTTGATTTTTAAGAAAAAAAAATAATTTAACCACATTTCAACCTTCAAAACCTGGAAAAATGCATTGAAACCCGAAGGTTTTTATGGAATATTTTCCTTTTTAAGGAAAATAATTTGAATTTCTACCAATTTTTGCCACCCCAAAAGCTGGGAAATCCAACAAAACTCCAGAATTCCCCAGGAACGCTTTGATTTAATTCACTGCGAAGGAAAAATTTGGGATTTTTGCCACTTTTTTGAGCTTTTAAAGCAAAAAAAAAAACCCCATTTAAACTTTGGAATTTCTGTGGGATATTCCGTTTGGATTCGAATTTTAACTTGAAAAAATTTAAAAAAAAATTAAAAATAATTTAAAAAAATCCAGATTCTGACCCAAAAAATTAAAAATTAAAACTTAGAATAAAAAAAAATTTAAAAATCCAAATTTTAAGCCTCCAAAACTAAGGGAAAATTAAAATTAAAATAAAAATTAATTCAAATTTTAATCTGAAATAATTAAAAAAAATAGAAATAAAAAAATTTAAAATC
Source organism: Phylloscopus trochilus trochilus (assembly GCA_016584745.2). NCBI lineage: Eukaryota > Metazoa > Chordata > Aves > Passeriformes > Phylloscopidae > Phylloscopus > Phylloscopus trochilus. The sequence goes on from WQNJ02000145.1 coordinate 39,525, forward strand.
CAAATATTAACCCCCCCAAAAAAAAAAAAAAAGAAAGAAAGAAAAAAAATCCAAATTTTCCCCCCCAAAAATAAGAGAAAATTAACAAAAGAAAGAAAAAAAAATTCAAATTTTAACCCTTTTTTCCCCGAAAAAACCCGGAATTTCTCTCCACACCTCTCTGCTTGTTTTCCCTGAGGAAAACCCCGGATATTTTAGGATAAAACCAATAAAATTTGAGATTTTTTGCGGGAGAGGAAGAGTGGAATATTCAGTTTGGATTTAGATCTTAACCCCCCCAAAAAAATTTACAAAAAATTAAAAAAAATTTTTAAAAAATCCCCAAAAAAGTCAAAAAATACGAAAAAATTTTAATGAAAAAAAACTTCCAAAGAATATAAACCCCCCCAAAAACTAAAAAAAAAATCCCAGAAAATTTTTAAAAAATCCCCCAAAATTCAATAAAAAATATAAAAAATTTTTAAAAAATCCCCAGAAATATAAAAAAAAAACAAAAAAAAAAAACCCAAAGAATTATAAAAAAAATTCAAAAAAATTCAAATTTTACCCTTTTTTTCCTTAGAAAACCCCAGAATTTCTCTCTGAGGGAAAACCCTGGGTATCTAAAGGTAAAAACAATAAAATTTAGGATTTGTTTTGGCAGGAGAGGAGGAGAAATCCATGGAATATTCAGTTGGGATTTAAATTTTGACCAAAGGAAAAAAAATCCAAAAAAAAATTTTAAAAATTTGAAAAAAATCCAGAAAAATATAGAAAAAAAAAAACCCCAAAATTCCAAAAAATATAAAGAAAAACTTTTAAAAATCCAAATTTTATCCCTTTTTTCCCCAGAAAAACCCAGAATTTCTCTCTGAGGGAAAACCCTGGATATTTTAGGATAAAACCACTAAAACTTGGGATTTGTTTTTCGGCAGGAGAGGAGGAGGAGAAGTCCGTGGAATATTCAGTTTAGATTTAAATTTTGACAAAAAAAAATCCAAAAAAAAATTTAAAAATTTTGGAAAAAAATCCAGAAAAATATAGAAAAAAATCGGAGAAAATCCAAAAAAAATTCAAAAAAAAAAATTTAAAAATCCAAATTTTACTCCTTTTTTCCCCAGAAAAACCCAGAATTTCTCTCTGAGGGAAAACCTTGGGTATTTTAGGATAAAACCACTAAAATTTGGGATTTGTTTTTCGGCAAGAGAGGAGGAGAACAAGGCCAAGGAAATCCATGGAAGGAGAAGTCCGTGGAATATTCAGTTTCAATTTAAATTTTGACAAAAAAAATTCCAAAAAAATATTTTAAAATTTTGAAAAAAATCTAGAAAAATATAGAAAAAGATCGGAAAAAATCCAAAGAAAATCAAAAAAAAATTCAAAAAAAACCCTTAAAAATCCAAATTTTACCCCTTTTTTCCTCAGAAAAACTCAGAATTTCTCTCTGAGGGAAAACCCCGGATATTTTAGGATAAAACCAATAAAATTTGGGATTTGTTTTTCTGCAGGAGAGGAGGAGGACAAGGCCAAGGCAGCCGAGGGCGAGCGGCGCGGGGTGAAGCGGCTGCGGGACGAGAAGGACGAGCACGGCCGCGCCTACCACGAGTTCCGCGAGGAGGCCTACAACAGCCGGTGGGGAGTCTGAGGGGTTTGGGGGAGTTTTGGGGATTTTTTGGGGAATTTTTTGGGTATTTTTTTGGGGACGTTTAGGGAATTTTTTGGGATTTTTTTTGGATTTTTGAGAATTTTTGGGGGATTTTTTTGGGATTTTTTAGGGGATTTTTTGGGGGGGTTTGGGGGGTTTTTGGAATTTTTCGGGAATTTTTGGGGATTTTTTTGGGATTTTTTGGGGGAATTTTTGGGATTTTTTGGGGATTTTTTTGGAATTTTTTGGGATTTTTTGGAATTTTTGGGGGGAATTTTTGGGGATTTTTTTGGATTTTTGAGAATTTTGGGGGATTTTTCAGGGATTTTTTCGGAATTTTTTTGGGAATTTTTTTGGATTTTTTTAGGGGATTTTTTTGGGATTTTTGGGGGGGTTTTTTGGGATTTTTGGGGAATTTTTGGGATTTTTTTTTTAATTTTTGAGAATTTCTTGAGGAATTTTTCGGGGATTTTTTGGGAATTTTCGGGGATTTTATGGGGATTTTTTTGGAATTTTTTGGAATTTTTTGGGATTTTTTAGGGGATTTTTTGGGAATTTTTGGGGGAAATTTTGGGATTTTTTTTGGGATTTTTGAGAATTTTTTGGGAATTTTTTAGGGGATTTTTGGGGGGGTTTTTGGGGAATTTTTTGGGATTTTTGGGGGGAATTTTTGGGATTTTTTTGGAATTTTTGAGGATTTTGTAGGGAATTTTTCAGGAATTTTTTGGGGCATTTTTGGGAATTCTTTTGAGGAATTTTTCTGAATTTTTTGGGATTTTTTGGGGATTTTTTTTGGAATTTTTGAGAATTTTTGGGGGGGAATGTTTTGAGTTTTTTGAGTGAATATTTGGAAATGTTTTGGGATTTTTGGGGGAGTTTTTTTGGAATTTTTGGGGTTTTTTTGGAATTTTTAGGGACCTTTTGGGAGTTTTTGGGAGTTTGTTGGGAATTTTTTTGGGAATTTTGGGGGATTTCTTGGGTATTTTTTTGGAATTTTTGGAAATTTTTCTGGATTTTTTTTTGGAATTTTTTTGGGACTTCTGGGGGATTTCTTGGAATTTTTGGGAAATTTTTGGACTTTTTTGGGAATTTTTCAGAATACTTTGGGGTTTGGTTTTTTTTTGAATTTGCGAATTCTGGAGGCCCAGGGATTTTTTGGGAATTTTTGCAGAATTTTTCAGGGATTTTTGGGGAATTTTTTGGAAATTCTGAGAATTCTGGGGCCCCAGGGAGTTTTTGGGAAGTTTTTGGGAGTGTTTGGGAATTTTTTTGGAATTTTTCTGGAATTTTTAAGAATTTTTGTGAATTTTTTTGGAATTCGGGAATTCTGAGAATTCTGGGGGCCCGGGAATTTTTGGGATTTTTTTTTGAATTTTGGGGAATTTTTGGGGAAACTTTTCGTGGATTTTTTGGGATTTTTTTGGGGATTTTTAGGGATTTTTTCAGGAATGTTTCGGGAGCTTCTTTGGGATTTTTCAGAATTTTTTGGGGGAAAATTTTGGGAATTTTTTCAGAAATTTTCGGGATTTATTTTTGGAGTTTTTTTGGAATTCTTTTGGATTTTTCAGGAATGTTTTGGGAATTCTTGGGGGATTTTTTTTGGAACTTTTTGGGATTTTTTTGGCACCTTTTTAGAGATTTTTTGGACTTTTACAGGAATTTTTCAGGAATTTTTGGGAATTTGGGATTCCCCCCTTAGAATTTGGGATTTCCCCCTTAGAATTTGGGATTTCCCCCCCAGAATTTGGGATTCCCCCCTTAGAATTTGGGATTCCCCCCTTAGAATTTGGGATTTCCCTCCCAGAATTTGAGATTTCCTTCCCAGAATTTGGGATTTCCCCCTTAGAATTTGGGATTCCCCCCTTAGAATTTGGGATTTCCCTCTCAGAATTTGGGATTTCCCCCTTAGAATTTGGGATTCCCCCCTTAGAATTTGGGATTTCCCTCCCAGAATTTGGGATTTCCCTCTCAGAATTTGGGATTTCCCCCCCAGAATTCGGGATTCCCCCCTTAGAATTTGGGATTTCCCTCCCAGAATTTGGGATTCCCCCCTTAGAATTTGGGATTTCCCCCCCAGAATTTGGGATTTCCCCCCCAGAATTTGGGATTTCCCCCCCAAAATTTAGGATTTTTCCCAAATTTTGGGATTTTCCCAACCCCACAGATCCAAATCGCCGCCGCCGCCCGAGGAGGAGCCGCCCGAGGGGGAAGAGGACGAGACCCTGGTGATCCTCGACACCTGTACGGGAATTTCGGGAATTTCGGGAATTCCGGGAATTTCGGGAATTTTTGGGATGGGTTCAGAGGCGCCTTTTAGGATTTCAAGGATTTGGGGCCGTTTGGGGCACAGATTTTGATTTTTTGGGGGGATTTGGGGCTTTTTTGGGACGATTCGAGGCGGATTTGACTCGATCCCAAGCGGGGTTTGGGTAGAAATTCGGGAATTTGGGGATTTGAGGTGACTCTGCCTCAATTTTGGGTGGAATTTTTGGATTTTTCAGGGAATTTTAGGGGGGATTTGGGGCTTTTTTGGGATCTGAGACACCCTCACCTCAATTTTGGGTGGAATTTTGGGATTTTTCAGGGAATTTTAGGGGGGATTTGGGGCATTTTTGGGATCTGAGACGCCTTCACCTCAATTTTGGGTGGAATTTTGGGAATTTTTTGCCGATTTCAGGGAATTTTAGGGGGGATTTGGGGCTTTTTTGGGATCTGAGACACCCTCACCTCAATTTTGGGTGGAATTTTGGGATTTTTGTGCTGATTTCAGGGATTTTTTGGGGGGGATTTGGGTTTTTTTTGGGACGAATTGAGGTGGATTTGACTCGATCCCAAGCGAGGTTTGGGTAGAAATTCGGGAATTTGGGGATTTGAGGTGACTCTGCCTCAATTTTGGGTGGAATTTTGGGAATTTCCTGCCAATTTCAGGGATTTTTTGGAGGGATTTGGGGCTTTTTTGGGATCTGAGACACCCTCACTTCAATTCCAGCTGGAATTTTGGGAATTTCCTGCCAGTTTCGGGGATTTTTGGGGGTTTTGGGCTGGATTTGGGGTGGGAAGGAGGAATTGCAGGAGGATTTTTTGGGATGATTTGAGCCATTTTGGGATCTGAGACGCCTTCACCTCAATTTTGGGTGGAATTTTGGGAATTTCCTGCCGATTTCAGGGATTTTTTGGGGGGATTTGGGGCTTTTTTGGGATCTGAGACACCCTCACCTCAATTTTGGGTGGAATTTTGGGAATTTCCTGCCAATTTCAGGGATTTTTAGGGGTTTTGGGCTGGATTTGGGGTGGGAAGGAGGAATTCCAGGAGGATTTTTTGGGATGATTTGAGCCATTTTGGATCTGAGACGCCTTCACCTCAATTTTGGGTGGAATTTGGGGGTTTTTGTGCTGATTTCAGGGATTTTTTAGGGGGATTTGGGGCTTTTTTGGGATCTCAGACACCCTCACCTCAATTCCAGATGGAATTTTGGGAATTTCCTGCCAATTTCAGGGATTTTTTGGGGGGGATTTGGGGCTTTTTTGGGATCTGAGACGCCTTCACCTCAATTTTGGGTGGAATTTTGGGAATTTCCTGCCGATTTCAGGGATTTTTTGGAGGGTTTTGGGGCTATTTTGGGATCTGAGACACCCTCACCTCAATTCCAGGTGGAATTTTGGGAATTTCCTGCTGATTTCAGGGATTTTTGGGGGTTTTGGGCTGGATTTGGGATGGGAAGGAGGAATTGCAGGAGGATTTTTTGGGATGATTTGAGCGATTTTGGGATCTGAGACGCCTTCACCTCGATTTTGGGTGGAATTTTGGGATTTTTGTGCTGATTTCAGGGATTTTTGGGGGAGATTTGGGGCTTTTTTGGGACGATTTGAGGTGGATTTGGCTCGATCCCAAGCGGGGTTTGGGTAGAAATTCAGGAATTTGGGGATTTGAGGTGACTCTGCCTCAATTTTGGGTGGAATTTTGGGAATTTCCTGCCAATTTCAGGGATTTTTGGGGGGGATTTGGGGCATTTTTGGGATCTGAGACACCCTCACCTCAATTCCAGGCGGAATTTGGGGATTTCTGTGCCAATTTCAGGGATTTTGGGGGGTTTTGGGCTGGATTTGGGGTGGGAAGGTGGAATTCCAGGAGGATTTTTTGGGATGATTCGAGCCACTTTGGGATCTGAGACGCCTTCACCTCAATTTTGGGTGAAATTTTGGGATTTTTGTGCCAATTTCAGGGATTTTTTGGGGGGATTTGGGACTTTTTTGGGATCTGAGACACCCTCACCTCAATTCCAGGTGGAATTTTGGGAATTTCCTGCCGATTTCAGGGATTTTTGGGGGTTTTGGGCTGGATTTGGGGTGGGAAGGAAGAATTGCAGGAGGATTTTTTGGGATGATTTGAGCCATTTTGGGATCTGAGACGTCTTCACCTCAATTTTGGGTGGAATTTGGGGGTTTTTGTGCTGATTTTAGGGATTTTTGGGGGGGATTTGGGGCATTTTTGGGATCTGAGACACCCTCACCTCAATTTTGGGTGGAATTTTGGGAATTTCCTGCCGATTTCAGGGATTTTTGGGGGGATTTGGGGCTTTTTTGGGATCTGAGATCCTCATCCCAATTTCAAGTGGAATTAGGGGATTTCCTGCCAGTTTCAGGGATTTTGGGGGGTTTTGGGCTGGATTTGGGGTGGGAAGGACGAATTCCAGGAGGATTCTGAGAATTGGAGCTGTTCTGCTCAAATGTTTTGGGGCAGTATTTGGGGTTGGGATTTGGGGTTGGATTTGGGGCAGGATTTGGGGTTGGTTGGGATTTGGGGCAGGATTTGGGGTTGAATTTGGGTTTGGAATTTGGGGCTGGATTTAGGGCAGGATTTGGAACGGGATTTGGGGGTTAATTTGGAGCAGGATTAGGGGCTGAATTTGGGGTTGAATTTGGAGCAGGATTAGGGGCAGGATTTGGGGTTGGAATTTAGGGCAGGATTTGGGGATGGATTTGGGGTTGAATTTGGGGCTGGATTTGGGGTTGGGATTTGGAGTTGGATTTGGGGGATTTTGGGCAGGATTTAGGAGATTTGGGGTTGGAATTTGGGGCATTTGTGTCATGATTTGGTGGATTTGGGGTTGGAATTTGGGACTTTTTTGCCTCCCCAGACACGTCGGACCTGCAGTTCCGGGCCAGCCGGGATCGCTACGGGGGGCAGCCGCTCTTCTCCGAGCGCTTCCCGGGGCTCTGGGCCGGCGCCCGCAGCACCCACGGCGTCACCCACGGGCGCGTCTGCTTCCAGGCCAAGGTGGGACCCCAAAAACGGCCCCAAAAATATCCCTGGGGTGGTGGGAGTGACCCTGAATCCCAGGGAAAAACCCCAAAAACATCCCCAGGGAAAACCCCAAAAACGTCCCTGGGGGAGCCCCAGAAACATCCCCAGGTAAAAAACCAAAAACATCCCCGGGAAAGCCCTAAACTCTGGGGAAACCCCATAAACATCCCTGGAAAAGCTCAAACCTGGGGGAAACCCCAAAAACATCCCTGGAAAAAGCCCAAACCCGGGGAAAACCCCAAAAATATCCCAGGGGAAACCCCAAACCTGGGGAAAAACCCCAAAAACATTTTGGGGGAAACCCCAAAAACATCCCTGGGAAAAACCCCAAACCTGGCGAAAACCCCAAAAATATCCCTGGGAAAACCCCAAAAACATTCCTGGGAAACTCCAAACCTGGGGGAAAACCCCAGAAGCATCCCTGGGGTGGGAGTGACCCGGAATCCTGGGGAGAAACCCCAAAAATATCCCTGGGGTGGGAGTGACCCCGAACCCCAGCGGAAAAACCCAAAAAACATCCTGGGGGGGCCCCAAAAACATCCCCAGGGAAAAACCCCAAACCCTGGGGGAAATCTCAAACCTGGGGAAAAACCCCCAAAATATCCCTGGGGTGGGAGTGACCCCAAACTCCAGGGAAAATCTCAAACCTGGGGGAAAACCCCAAAAACGTCCCTGGGGGAACCCCAGAAACATCCCCAGGTAAAAAACCGAAAAAAAACCCGAAAACATCCTTGGGAAAACCCTAAACCCAGGGGAAAACCCCAAAAACGTCCCTGGAAAACCCCATAAACATCCCTGGGAAAAGCTCAAGCCCAGGGGAAAACCCCAAACTTGAGGGAGACCCAAAAACATCCCTGGGGAAACTCAAAACCCCAAAAACATCAATGGGGAAATCTCAAATCTGAGGGAAAAACCCCAAAACATCCCTGGGAAAACCCCAAACCCTGGGGAAACCCCAAACCTGGGGGAAAACCCCAAAGACATCCCTGGGGAAAACCCCAAAAACATTTTGGGAGAAAACCCCAAAAACATCCCCAGGGAAAAACCCCAAACTGGGGAAAACCCCAAAGACATTCCTGGGAAAACCCCAAAAACATCCCCAGGGTAAAACCCCAAACTGAGGAAAACCCCAAAGACATCCTTGGGGAAAACCCCAAACCTGGGGGAAAAACCCCAAAAACATCTCTGGGAAACACCCAAACCTGGATGAAAGCCCCAAAAACATCCCTGGGAAAACCCTAAACTCTGGGAAAACCCCAAAAACATCTCTGGGAAAAGTGCAGAAACATCCCTGGGAAAACCCCAAACCTGGGGAAAAACCCCAAAAATATCCCTGGGAAAATCCCAAGAACTTTCCTGGGGAAAACCCCAAAAACATCTCTGGGAAAAGTGCAGAAACATCCCTGGGAAAACCCAAACCTGGGGAAAAAAACCCAAAAACATCCCCAGGGAAAAACCCCAAACCTGAGGGAAATCGCAGAAACATTCTGGGGGAAAACCCCAAAAACATCCCTGGGGTGGGACTGACCCTGAATCCTGGGGAAAAACCCCAAAAATATCCCTGGGGTGGGAGTGACCCTGAATCCCAGGGAAAAACCCCAAAAACATCCCTGGGGTGGGAGTGACCCTGAATCCTGGGGAAAAACCCCAAAAATATCCCTGGGGTGGGAGTGACCCCAAATCCCGGGGAAAAACCCAAAAAACGTCCTGGGGGGGCCCCAAAAATATCCCTGGGGTGGGAGTCACCCTGAATCCAGGGGAAAACCCAAAAATATCCCTGGGGTGGGAGTGACCCTGAACCCCAGGGAAAAACCCCAAAAGTGTCCCTGGGGTGGGAGTGACCCCAAACCCCAGCGGAAAACCCAAAAAACATCCTGGGGGGGCCCCAAAAATATCCCTGGAAAAAACCCAAGCCTGGGGAAAAAACCCCAAAAACATCCCCAGGGAAAAAAAACCCAAACCCTGGGGAAAATCTCAAACCTGGGGAAAACCCCAAAAATATCCCTGGGGTGGGAGTGACCCCAAGGGAAAAGTCAAAAAACATCCTGAGGAAATCCCAAAAATATCCCTGGAGGAAACCCTAAACCTGGGGGAAAACCCTAAACCTGGGGGAAAACCCCAAAAACATCTGTGGGGAAACCCTAAACCTGAAGAAAAACCCCAAAAACATCCTTGGGGGAACCCCAGGGATATCCCGGGGGAAACCCCAAAGACATCCCTGGGAAAACCCCAAAAACGTTTCTGAGGAAACCCCAAACCCTGGGGAAACCCCAAAGACATCCCTGGGGAAAACTCCAAAAACATTTTTGGAGAAAACCCCAAAAACATCCCCAGGGAAAAGCCTAAACCCAGGAAAAACCCCAAAAAACGTCCCTGGGAAACCCCAAACCTGGGGGAAACCCCAAAAACATCCCCAGGGAAAAACCCCAAACCTGAGGGAAAAACCCCAAAACCTCCCTGGGGAAAACCCCAAAAACATCCCTGGAAAAAGCCCAAACCCGGGGAAAACCCCAAAAACATCTCTGGGGAAACCCCAAACCTGGGGGAAAACCCCAAAAACATTTTGGGGGAAAACCCCAAAAACATCCTGAGAAAACCCCAAACCTGAGGGAAAACCCCAAAAACCTCCCTGGGCTGGGGCTGCGGGAGCTGCCCTCAGTCCCAAAGGGAATTTGGGGTTTTTTTGGGGGTTTTTTTGAGGGGTTTGGGGTGCCTGCTTTAGCACCTTTGGGGTTCTTTTGGGATTTCTGTTGCTGTTCCCCTTTTCCTGCCCCAATCCCGGATTTTTTTCCGACCCCAAATCCGGAATTTCCCCCGCAGGTGTCGCAGAACCTCCCGGGGAAGGAGGGGAGCACCGAGGTGCCGCTGCTGCGCGTGGGCTGGTCCGTGGACTTCTCCCACTCCCAGCTGGGTGAGACCCCAGAGCCCCCAAAATCCAGCCCCTGAACCCCAAAATCCAACCCCTGAACCCCAAAATCCAGCCAGGAGCCCAAAATCCAACCCCTGAACCCCAAAATCCAACCCCTGAACCCCAAAATCCAGCCCTAAAGCCACTGAAAAATCCCAAAATCCAGCCGGGATCCCAAAATCTTACCCCTGAACCCCAAAATCCAACCCCAGGAGCCCAAAATCCAGCCGGGATCCCAAAATCCGGCCCCAGGATCCCAAAATCCAGCCCTAAATCCAGCCAGGATCCCAAAATCCAGACCCAAATCCACTGAAAAATCTCCAAATCCAGCCCAAAACTCCAAAATCCAGCCCCAGGATCCCAAAATCCAGCCAGGATCCCAAAATCCGGCCCCAGAACCCCAAAATCCACTGAAAAATTCCAAAATCTAACCCCAGGACCCCAAAATCCAACCTCAGAACCCCAAAATCCAGCCAGGATCCCAAAATCCAACCTCAGAACCCTAAAATCCAGCCAGGATCCCAAAATCCAACCCCTGAACCACAAAATCCAGCCAGGATCCTCAAATCCAGCCCCAGGAGCCCAAAATCCAGCCCCAAAATCTACTGAAAAATTCCAAAATCCGGCCCCAGGATCCCAAAATCCAGCCCCAGGATCCCAAAATCCGGCCCCAGGATCCCAAAATCCAACCCCAGAATCCCAAAATCCAACCCCAGGATCCCAAAATCCAGCCCCAAATCCACTGAAAAGTCCCAAAATCCAGCCCAGAACCCCAAAATCCAACCTCAGGATCCCAAAATCCAACACCTGAACCCCAAAATCCAGCCCCAGGAGCCCAAAATCCGGCCCCAGGAGCCCAAAATCCAGCCCCAGGATCCCAAAATCCCCTCCAAAATCCGGCCCCAGGATCCCAAAATCCAACCCCAGAATCCCAAAATCCAACCCCAGGACCCCAAAATCCCACCCCCGAACCCCAAAATCCGGCGCCAGGATCCCCAAATCCAACCCCTGAACACCAAAATCCAGCCCCAGGAGCCCAAAATCCAGCCAGGATCCCAAAATCTGGCCCCAGGATCCCAAAACCTGGCCCCAGGATCCCAAAATCCAACCCTAGAACCCCAAAATCCAGCCCCAAATCCACTGAAAAATCCCAAAATCCAGCCCAAAACTCCAAAATCCAGCCCCAGGATCCTAAAATCTGGCCCCAGGATTCCAAAATCTTGCCCAAAATTCAGTCCAGAACTTCAAAATCCAGCCAGGATCCCAAAATCCACTGAAAAATCTCAAAATCCGGCCCCAGGATCCCAAAATCCAACCCCAGGAGCCCAAAGTCCAACCCCAGAACCCCAAAATCCAACCCAAAACCCAGCCAGGATCCCAAAATCCACTGAAAAATCCCAAAATCCAGCCCCAGAACCACAAAATCCAGCCCCAGAACCCCAAAATCCAGTGAAAAAATCCCAAAATCCAATCCCCAGGATCCCAAAATTCAGCCCCAGAACCCCAAAATCCAGCCCCAAATCCACTGAAAAAATCCCAAAATCCAGCCCCAGGATCTCAAAATCCAACCCCAGGACCCCAAAATCCGGCCCCAGGAGCCCAAAATCCAGCCAGGATCCCAAAATTCAGCCAGGATCCCAAAATCCAGCCCCAAATCCACTGAAAAATCCCAAAATCCAGCCAGGATCCCAAAATCCAAGCCCAGAACCCCAAAATCCAGCCCCAGGATCCCAAAATCCAGCCCGAAACCCACTGAGAAATTCCAAAATGCAGCCCTAGGATCCCAAAATCCAACCCCAGGACCCCAAAATCCAGCCCCAAAATCCACTGAAAAATCCCAAAATCCAGCTCAGAACTCCAAAATCCAGCCCCAGGATCCCCAGATCCACCCCTAGGACCCCAAAATCCAGCCCCAAACCCACTGCAAAATCCCAAAATCCAGCGCCAGGAGCCCAAAATCCAGCGCCAGGAGCCCAAAATCCAACCCCAGGAGCCCAAAGTCCAACCCCTGAACCCCAAAATTCAGCCAAAAATCCAGCCAGGATCCCAAAATCCAACCCCAGGATCCCAAAACCCAGCCAGGATCCCAAAATCCACTGAAAAATCCCAAAATCCACTGAAAAATCCCAAAATCCAGCCCCAGAACCACAAAATCCAGCCCCAGGATCCCCAAATCCCCCCCAAATCCCCCAAATTCCCATGTTTGCCCCGCCCCAGGGGAGGACGAGTTCTCCTACGGCTTCGACGGGCGGGGGCTGAAGGTGGAGAACGGGAAATTCGAGGAATTCGGGGAGAGTTTTGGGGGAGAACGACGTCATCGGCTGCTTCGCGGTGAGAGCGGGGAAAAGGGGGAAAATTTGGGGAAAATTTGGGAAAAATTGGGAAAATTTGGGAGAAAATGGGGAAAATTTGGGGGGAAATGGGGAAATTTTGGGAAAAATGGGGAAAATTTGGGGAAAATTTGGGGGAAATGGGGAAAATTTGGGAAAAATGGGGAAAATTTGGGGAAAATTTGGGGGAAATGGGGAAAATTTGGGGGAAAATGGGGAAAATTTGGGAAAAATCTGGGAAAAATGGGGAAAATCTGGGAAAAAATGGGGAAAATTTGGGGAAATTTTGGGAAAAATGGGGAAAATTTGGGGAAAATGGGGAAACTTTGAGGGAAAATTTGGGGGAAAATGGGGAAACTTTGGGGAAAATGGGGAAACTTTGGGGGAAAATTTGGGGAAAATGGGGAAAGTTTGGGGGAAAATGGGGAAAATTTGGGGAAAATTTGGGGAAAATTTGGGGAAAATGGGGAAAATTTGGGGAAAAAATGGGGAAATCCAGGAAAAATCGGGGAAAAATGGGGAAAATTTGGGGAAAATGGGGGAAATCTGGGAAGAATGGGGAAATGTGGGGGAAAGTTTGGGGGAAAATGGGGAAAATTTGGGGGGAAATGGGGAAAATTTGGGGGAAAATGAGGAGAATTTGGGGGAAAATGGGGAAAATTTGGGGAAAATTTGGGGGAAAATGGGGAGAATTTGGGGGAAAATGGGGAAAATTTGGGGAAAATTTGGGGAAAATTTGGGGAAAATGGGGAAACTTTGGGGAAAATGGGGAAATTTTGGGGAAAATGGGGAAATTTTGGGGGACAATGGGGAAAATTTGGGGGAAATTTGGGGAAAATGGGGAAACTTTGGGGAAAATGGGGAAAATTTGGGGAAATTTGGGGGAAAATGAGGAAAATTTGGGGGAAAATGGGGAAAATTTGGGAGAAAATGGGGAAAAAAGGAAAAAAAGAGGAGAAAAAACCAAGAAAAAATGGGAAAAAATCAAGAAAAAAATGCGAAAAAAAAAGAAAAAAAGGGAAAAAATCAAGAAAAAAAGGGAAATCGAAAAAAATGAAGGAAAAAGTGAAAAATCAGGGAAAAAGAGGGAAAAAATGAAGAAAAAAAGGGATAACAAGGAAAAATGAGGGAAAAAATCACGAAAAAATGGGAAAATAAGGAAGAAATGAGGGAAAAAAATCAAGAGAAAATGGGAAAATCAGGAGAAAACAAGGGAAAAAAATCACAAAAAAATTGAGAAAAAAAGAAAAAAAAAGAGGGAAAAATCAAGAAAAGATGGGAAAATAAGGAAAAAACAAAAGAATCAAGAAAAAATGGGAAAACCAGGAAAAAACGAGGGGAAAAAAAAGAAAAAACGGAAAAAAAAAGAAAAAAAGAGGGAAAAAATCAAGAAAAAAATGGGAAAAAAAGGAAAAAACGAGGGAAAAAATAAAAAAAAAAAGGGGAAAAATCAAGAAAAAGTGGGAAAACCAGGAAAAAAAAAGGGAAAAAATGAAGAAAAAATGGGAGATCAGGGAAAAAATGAGGGAAAAAATGAAAAATCAGGAAAAAAATGAGGGAAAAAATGAAAAAATCAGGAAAAAATGAGGGGAAAAATCAAGAAAAAATGGAAAAATAAGGGAAAAAAAGGGAAAAAATGAAGAAAAAAGGGAAATCGAAGAAAATGAGGGAAAAAATGAAAAATCAGCAAAAAAAGAGGGAAAAAAAAGAAAAAATCAGGAAAAAATGAGGGAAAAAATCAAGAAAAAAGGGGAAAAAAAGAAAAAAAAAGGGAAAAAATGAAGAAAAAATGGGAAAACAGGGAAAAAACGAGGGAAAAGATCAAGAAAAAACGGGAAAACCAGGAAAAAAAAAAGGGAAAAAATGAAGAAAAAAAGGGAAAACAAAGAAAAATGAGGGAAAAAATCACAAAAAAATGGGAAAAAAAGGAAAAAATCAAGAAAAAATGGGAGAAAAAAAAGGAAAAAACGAGGGAAAAAATGAAAAAAAATGGGAAAAAAAAGGGGAAAAATTAAGAAAAAATGGGAAAACCAGGAAAAAACGAGGGAAAAAAAAAGAAAAAAAGAGGGAAAAAATCAAGAAAAAATGGGAACTCAGGGTAAAAATGAGGGAAAAAATGAAAAGTCAGGAAAAAATTAGGGAAAAAATGAAAAAATCAGGAAAAAATTAGGGAAAAAATCAAGAAAAAATGGAAAAATAAGGGAAATAAAGGGGAAAAAATGAAGAAAAAATGGGAAAACAAAAAAAAAAAGAGGGGAAAAAATCAAGAAAAAATGGGAAAACAGGGAAAAAATGAGGGAAAAAAATCAAGAAAAAATGAGAACTCAGGGAAAAAATGAGGGAAAACTGAAAAGTCAGGAAAAAAATGAGGGAAAAAAAGGAAAAATCAGGAAGAAACGAGGGAAAAAATCAAGAAAAAATGGAAAAATAAGGGAAAAAAAGGGGAAAAAAAAGGAAAAATAAAGAGAAAAAATGAAGGACCAAAGCGAACAGCACCGGCATTTCCGTCCCCCAGGACTTTGAGGGCGCCGAGCTGGTGGAGCTCTCCTTCTCCAAGAACGGGCAGGAGCTGGGCCCGGCTTTCCGCATCCCCAAGGAGGCTCTGGGCGAGCGGGCGCTGCTGCCCCACGTGCTCTGCAAGGGCTGCGCCGTCGAGCTCAACTTCGGGCAGCGCCCGGAGCCCCTGGCGCCCGTCCCCGACGGCTTCACCTTCATCCACGAGATCCCCGCCCCCGAGAGGGTCCGGACACCGCCGGGGCCCAAGAGCACCGAGGAGTGCGAGGTGGGGAGGGTTGGGAATGGGGGCGGTGAGGGGGTGGGAGTGGTGGGGGTTGAGCTCGCTGGAGATGTTGGGAATGGTGGGGTTTGATCCATTGGGAGTGCTGGGGTTTGATTCCTCCGGATCCATTGGGAATCGTGGTGTTTGATCTGCTGGATCCATTGGGAATCCTGTTGTTCATCGCTCTGGATCAATTGGGAATCGTGGGGTTTGATCCCTCTGGATCCATTGGGATTCCTGGGGTTTGATCTCTCTGGAGCCGTTGGGAATTCCTGGTGTTGATCCTCTGAGAGTGCTGGGGTTTGATCCCTCCGGATCCATTGGGAATCCTGGTGTTTATCCCTCTGGATCCATTGGGAATCGTGGTGTTTGATCTGCTGTGAATGCTGGGGTTTGATCCCTCTGGATCCACTGGGAATGCTGGGGTTTGATCCCTCCGGATCCATTGGGAATCGTGGTGTTTGTTCCTCTGGATCCATTGGGAATCCTGGTGTTCATTCCTCTGGATCCATTGGGAATCTTGGTGTTCATCGCTCTGGATCCGTTGGGAATTTCTGGGGTTTGATCCGCTGGGAGTGCTGGGGTTTGATCCTTCTGGATCCATTGGGAATCGTGGTGTCTCTCCCTCTGGATCAGTTGGGAATCTTGGGGTTTGATCCACTGGGGATTCCTGGTGTTCATCCCTCTGGATCCACTGGGAATCCTGGTGTTGGATCCACTGAGAGTGCTGGGGTTTGATCCCTCTGGATCCGTTGCGAATTCCTGGGGTTTGATCCCTCCGGATCCATTGGGAATTCCTGGGGTTTGATCCACTGGGCATCCTGGTGTTGATCTCTCTGGATTTACTGGGAATTCCTGGTGTTTGATTGTTTTGGATCCACTGAGAATCTTGGTATTGATTCTCTGGGAGTCCTGGTGTTTGATCCACTGGGAATTCCTGGGGTTTGATCCAGTGGCAATGTTGGGGTTTGATCCTTCTGGATCCATTGGGAATCTTGCTATTGAACCACTGGGAGTGCTGGAGTTTGATCCTCTGGATCCATTGGGAATTCCTGGGGTTTGATGCCTCTGGATCCACTGGGAATGCTGGGGTTTGATCCATTGGGAATTGTGGTGTTCATTCCTCTGGATCTATTGGGAATCCTGGTGTTGGATCCATTGGGAGTGCTGGGGTTTGATCCTTCTGGATCCATTGGGAATCGTGGTGTTCATCGCTCTGGATCAATTGGGAATTCCTGGGGTTTGATCTCTCTGGAGCCGTTGGGAATTCCTGGTGTTGATCCTCTGAGAGTGCTGGGGTTTGATCCCTCCGGATCCATTGGGAGTCGTGGTGTTTGATCTGCTGGATCCATTGGGAATTCCTGGGGTTTGATGCCTCTGGATCCACTGGAAATGCTGGAGTTTGATACCTCTGGATCCGTTGGGAATCCTGGTGTTTGATCCCTCTGGATCCATTGGGAATCCTGGGGTTTGATCCCTCCGGATCCATTGGGAATTCCTGGGGTTTGATCCCTTTGGATCCATTGGGAATCCTGGGGTTTGATCTGCTGGATCCATTGGGAATCCTGGGGTTTGATCCATTGGGAATCCTGGGGTGTGATCCCTGTGGATCCATTGGGAATCCTGGTGTTCATCTCTCTGGATCCATTGGGAATTCCTGGGGTTTGATCCTGCTGGGAGTGCTGGGGTTTGATCCCTCTGGAGCTGTTGGGAATTCCTGGTGTTTGATCTGCTGGATCCATTGGGAATCGTGGTGTTTGATCCACTGGAAATGCTGGGGTTTGATCCCTCTGGATCCGTTGGGAATCTTGGTGTTTGATCCACTGGAAATGCTGGGGTTTGATGCCTCTGGATCCGTTGGGAATTCCTGGGGTTTGATCCACTGGGAGTGCTGGGGTTTGATCCTCTGGATCCATTGGGAATTCCTGGGGTTTGATCCATTGGGAATTCCTGGGGTTTGATCCATTGGGAATCCTGGGGTTTCTCCATTGGGAATCCTGGGGTTTGATCCCTCTGGATCCGCTGGGAATTCCTGGCGATGATCCTCTGAGAGTGCTGGGATTTGATCCCTCTGGATCCATTGGGAATCCTGGGGTTTGATCCCTCTGGATCCATTGGGAATCGTGGGGTTTGATCCTTCTGGAGCCATTGGGAATCGGGGTGTTTATCCCTCTGGATCCACTGGGAATGCTGGGGTTTGATCCACTGGGAATGCTGGGGTTTGATCCATTGGGAATCCTGGTGTTCATCCCTCTGGATCCATTGGGAATCTTGGTATTGAACCACTGGGAGTGCTGGGGTTTGATCCCTCCGGATCCAATGGGAATTCCTGGGGTTTGATCCCTGTGTATCCATTGGGAATCGTGGGGTTTGATCCCTCTGGATCCGTTGGGAATAGTGGTGTTCATTGCTCTGGATCAGTTGGGAATTCCTGGGGTTTGATCCCTCTGGATCCGTTGGGAATCCTGGTGTTCATTGCTGTGGATCAATTGGGAATTCCTGGGGTTTGATCCCTCTGGATCCATTGGGAATGCTGGGGTTTGATCCATTGGGAATCGTGGTGTTCATCCCTCTGGATCCATTGGGAATCGTGGTATTGATCCTCTGGGAGTGCTGGTGTTTGATCCACTGGAAGTCCTGGGGTTTGATCCTTCTGGATCCATTGGGAATCGTGGTGTTCATCTCTCTGGATCCACTGGGAATCATGGTGTTCGTCCCTCTGGATCCATTGGGAATTCCTGGGGTTTGATCTGTGAATGTTGGGGTGTGATCCCTCCGGATCCATTGGGAATCCTGGTCTTCATCCCACTGGATCTACTGGGAATACTGGGCTTTGATCCACTGGATCCGTTGGAAATTCCTGGGGTTTGATGCCTCTGGATCCACTGGGAATGCTGGGGTTTGATCCATTGAGAATTGTGGTGTTTATTTTTCTGGATCCATTGGGAATCCTGGTGTTCATCCCTCTGGATCCACTGGGAATCTCTGCATTGAACCACTGGGAGTGCTGGGGTTTGATCCCTCTGGATCCATTGGGAATTCCTGGTGTTTGATCTGCTGGGAATGCTGGGGTTTGATCCCCTGCATCCATTGGGAATTGTGGTGTTTGATTGCCTGGGAATCGTGGTCTTTGTCTCTCTGGGAAGAGAATTCACTGGGAATTCCTGGTGTTTGATTGTTCTGGATCCATTGGGAATCTTGGTGTTCATCCCTCTGGATCTGTTGGGAATCGTGGTGTTTGATCCTCTGAGAGTCTTGGTATTTGATCCATTGGGAATCCTGGTTTTCATCTCTCTGGATCCATTGGGAATTCCTGGGGCTTGATCCGCTGGGAATGCTGGGGTTTGATCCTCTGGATCCATTGGGAATCGTGGTGTTTGATCCTCTGGATCCATTGGGAATCGTGGTGTTCATTCCTCTGGATCCATTGGGAACTCCTGGGGTTTGATCCCTCTGGATCCATTGGGAATCTTGGTATTGATCCTCTGGGAGTCCTGGGGTTTGATCCATTGGGAATTCCTGGGGTTTGATCCCTCTGGATCCACTGGGAATTCTGATGTTTGATCCACTGGGAATCCCGGTGTTGATGCCTCTGGATTTTCTGGGAGTGCCAGCAGTGACTGACCGGAATTTCTGTGCCCCGCTCCCCTGGATCCACTGGGAATCCTGGCTCTGTTCCCTGTGGATCCACTGGGAATCCCAGTCCTGCTCTGCTGGGAATCCCAGTGCCAGATCCCCTGGGAATCCCAGTGCCAGATCCCCTGGATCCCTTGGGAATCCCAGTGCCGGATCCCCTGGGAATCCCAGTACCGGATCCTCCCAGATCCCTGGGAATGCCAATCCTGATCCCCTGGGAATCCCAGTGACAGATCCCCTGGATCCCTTGGGAATCCCAGTCATGATCCCTTGGGAATCCCAGTGCCGGATGACTCAGATCCCCCGGGAATCCCAATCCTGATCCCCTGGGAATGCCAATCCTGATCCCCCTGGATCCCCTGAGAATCCCAGTGCCAAATCTTCTTGAATCATTTGGGAGTCCCAATCCTGATCCCCTGGGAATCCCAGTGCCAGATCCCCCAGATCCCCTGGGAATCCCAGTCATGATCCCTTGGGAATCCCAGTGCCAGATCCCCTGGGAATCCCAGTGCTGGATCCTCCAGATCCCCTGGGAACCCCAATGCTGGATCCCCTTGGAATCCCAATCCTGATCCCCTGGGAATTCTAATCCTGATCCCCTGGGAATGCCAATCCTGATCCCCCTGGATCCCCTGAGAATCCCAGTGCCAGATCCCCCCCCAATTCCCTGGGAATCCCAGTGCCAGATCTCCTTGAATCATTTGGAAGTCCAAATCCTGATCCCCTGGGAATCCCAGTCATGATCCCTTGGGAATCCCAGTGCCAGATCCCCCGGATCCCCTGGGAATCCCAATCCTGATCCCCCTGGGAATCCCAGTGCCGGATCCCCCAGATCCCCTGGGAATCCCAGTGCCGGATCCCCCCAGATCCCCCAGGAATCCCAATCGTGATCCCCTGGGAATTCCAATCCTGATCCCCTGGGAATCCCAATGCTGATCTCCCCAGATTCCCTGGCAATCCCAATTCTGATCCCCTGGGAATCCCAATCCCGATCCCCCCGGATCCCCCGGAGCTCCCCAGCCAGGAATCCGCTCTCGTGCCCGCAGGTGCTGCTGATGGTGGGGCTGCCGGGCTCCGGGAAGACGCAGTGGGCACAGAAACATTCCCAGGAGAACCGGGACAAGCGCTACAACATCCTGGGCACCGAGCGCGTCCTGCACCAGCTCAGGGTCAGCGGCGGGGCCTCGGTTGGGATCGTGGGAATGATGGGATCGTGGGAATGATGGGATTGGGGGAATGATGGGATCGTGGGAATGATGGGATTGGGGCAATGATGGGATTGGGGGAATGATGGGATTGGGGCAATGATGGGATTGGGGCAATGATGGGATTGGGGGAATGATGGGATTGGGGCAATGATGGGATTGGGGGAATGATGGGATCGTGGGAATGATGGGATCGTGGGAATGATGGGATCGTGGGAATGATGGGATTGGGGGAATGATGGGATTGGGGCAATGATGGGATTGGGGGAATGATGGGATTGGGGCAATGATGGGATTGGGGGAATGATGGGATGGATGGGATCAGGGGGTTGTGGGAATGATGGGATCGTGGGAATGATGGGATGGATGGGATCAGGGGGTTGATGGGATCATGGGAATGATGGGATTAGGGGATTGGTGGGATTGTGGAATGACGGGATTGGGGGAATGATGGGATTGATGGGATCAGGGGGTTGTGGGAATGATGAGATCATGGAAATGGTGGGATTGCAGGATGGATGGGATTTCTTCTGCACCAGCCCAGGGTCAGGGCATGGATGGGATTGTGGGAATGATGGGATTGATGACATCATGGGAATGATGGGATCAGGGGATTGGTGGGATCAGGGGGTTGATGGGATCAGGGGGTTGATGGGATCAGGGGGTTGATGGGATCAGGGGATTGGTGGGATTGTGGGAATGATGGGATCAGGGGATTGATGGGATCAGGGGATTGATGGGATTGATGGGATCGTGGGAATGATGGGATGAATGGGATCAGGGGGTTGGTGGGATTGTGGGAATGATGGGATCAGGGGATTGATGGGATCAGGGGATTGATGGGATTGATGGGATCAGGGGAATGATGGGATTGCAGGATGGATGGGATCTCTGTTCTGCACCAGCTCATGGTCAGCAACAGGGCCTGGGTGGGGTCGGGGGAGTGGTGGGAATGATGGGATCAGGGGAATGATGGGATTGTGGGGATGATGGGATCAGGGGAGTGGTGGGATTGTGGGAATGATTGGATGGATAAGGGAATTGATGGGATCAGGGGATCGTGGGAATGATGGGATTGTGGGAATGATATGGATAGGATCATGGGAATGATGGGATGGATGGATGAAGGGATTGATAGGATTGGTGGGATCAGGGGATTGATGGGATTGTGGGAATGATGAGATGGATGGATGGATGGATGGATGGATGGATGGATGGGGGGATTGATGGGATTTATGGGAATGATGGGATCAGGGGGTTGATGGGATTGATGGTTTCATGGGAATGATGGGATTAGGGGATTGATGGGATCGTGGGAATGATGGGAATGATGGGGATCAGGGGATTGATGGGATTGATGGGATCAGGGGAATGATGGGATCATGGGAATGGTGTGGCTGTGGGAATGATTGGATCAGGGTATTGATGGGATTGATGGGATCAGGGGATTGATGGGATTGATGGGATCATGGGAACGGTGGGGTTGTAGGATGGGTGGGATCTCTGTCCTGCACCAGCTCAGGGCTGGCAGGGAAAATACCCCGGGAATCGCTCCAGGATTTGTGGGATCCACAGGCATGGTGGGATTGCAGGATGGATGGGAGCTCTGAGCAGCAGCTCAGGGAAATCTGGGAATTTGGGGTGGGAATGGGATCAAGGGGGTGGACTGGGAATGGGGGATGGACTGGGAATGGGGGGATGGGCTGGGAATGGGGGGATGGACTGGGAATGGACTGGGAATGAGGGGATGGACTGGGAATGAACTGGGAATGGGGGAATGGACTGGGAATGAGGGGATGGGCTGGGAATGAACTGGGAATGAGGGGATGGGCTGGGAATGAACTGGGAATGAGGGGATGGGCTGGGAATGAACTGGGAATGAGGGGATGAACTGGGAATGGGGGGGTGGACTGGGAATGGACTGGGAATGAACTGGGAATGAGGGAATGAACTGGGAATAACGGGATGAACCGGGACCACGGGATGGCCAGCACGGGATAACGGGACGGCACAACCGGGAGCAGTGGGAACGCTGGGCCGGGATTGCCGGCATTCCCCCATCCCCAAAAAATCCCCCAAAATCCCAAAAATCCCCCCAAATCCCGGGCACTGCAGACGCGGGGGCCGGAGCCGGAGGAGCTGGACGCCAAGAGCCGGGAGCTGCTGACTCAGCAGGCAGCGCAGTGCCTTAGCAAGCTGGTGCAGATCGCCCCCCGCGCCCGCCGCAACTTCATCCTCGACCAGGTACCCTGGGGGCTGAGAGCCGGGGAGAGCACCCCAGAAACATCCCAGAAACATCCCAGGGAGCACCCCAGAAACATCCCAGAAATTACCCCAAAAATATCAAAACTGCCCCTCACATATCCCCATTCATCCTCGACCAGGTGCCCGCCCGGCCTGGGCCTGGGGGCTGGGAGCCGGGGAGAGCACCCCAGAAACGTCCCAGAGAGCTGGGGAGAGCACCCCAGAAACATCCCAGAGAGCTGGGGAGAGCACCCCAGAAACATCTCAGAGAGCTGGGGAGAGCACCCCAGAAACATCCCAAGGAGCTGGGGAGAGCACCCCAGAAACATCCCAGAAACATCCCAGAAATCACCCCAGAAATATCCCAGGAACATCCCAGGGATGTGGGGAAATTATCCCAAAAACATCTCAGGGATGTGGGGAAATTATCCCAAAATCATCCCCCAAAAACATCCCAGAGATCTGGGGAAATTACCCCAGAAACATCCCAGGGAGCTGGGGGAATCACCCCAAAAACATCCCAGAAATTACCCCAAAAACATCTCAGAAATCACCTCAGGAACATCCCAGGAAGCACCCCAAAAACATCCCAGGGATGTGGGGAAATTATCCCAGAAACATCCCAGAAATCACCCCAGGAACATCCCAGAGATGTGGGGAAATCACCCCAAAAATATCCCAGAGATGTGGGGGAAGCAGCCCAGAAACATCCCAGGGAGCTGGGGGAATCACCCCAGAAACATCTCAGGAAGCACCCCAAAAATATCTCAGGGATCTGGGGAAATCACCCCAAAAATATCCGCCAAAAACATCCCAGAAATTACCCCAAAAATATCCGAGAGATGTGGGGAAATTACCCCAGAAAAATCTCAGAAATCACCCCAGAAACATCCCAGGGATCTGGGGAAATCACCCCAGAAACGTCCCAGGGATCTGGGGAAATCACCCCAGAAACATCCCAGGGATCTGGGGAAATCACCCCAGAAACGTCCCAGAAATTACCCCAAGAATATGCCAGAGATCTGGGGAAATCACCCCAAAAACATCTCAGGAAGCACCCCAGAAACATCTCAGGGATCACTCCAGGAA
>WQNJ02000146.1:0-55299 GCA_016584745.2 Phylloscopus trochilus trochilus
AATCCCGAATCCAAAATCCCAAATTCCAAACCCCAAAAATCCCAAACCCCAAATCCCCAAATCCCAAACCCCCAAATCCCCAAACCCCAAACCCCCAAACCTCAAAAATCCCAAATCCCAAAAATCCCCCAAATCCCAAATCCCGAATCATAAATCCCGGATCCAAAATCCCAAACCTCAAAAGCCCCAAATCCCAAACCCCAAATCCCAAAAATCCCAAAGCCCAAATTCCAAATCCTGAACCACGAACCCCAAAACCCAAACCCCAAATCCTGATTCCCAAATCCCAAAATCCCCAAAATCCCCAACTCCAAACCCCAAATCCCGAATCGTAAATCCCGAACCCAAAATCCCAAACCCCAAATTCCAAATCCCGAAAACACCAAATCCCCAAATGCCCAAATCCTGAATCCCAAATCCCAGACCCCAAAAACCCCGAATCCCAAACCCCCAAAATCCTAAATCCTGAATACAAAACTCCCAAATTCCAGAACCCAAATCCCAAACCCCAAAAATCTCAAACCCCAAATCCCAAAAATCCCACACCCCAAAAACGCCAAATCCCAAATTCTGAATTCAAAATCCCCAAATTCTGGAACCTGACCCCCAAATCCGGAATTCCCAAATCCCAAATCATAAATTACGGATCTGAAATCCCAAATCCCAAACCTCACACCCCAAATCCCAAAAACCCCAAACCCCAAAAATTCCAAACCCCAAAAATTCCAAAACCCCCAAATCCCAAAAATCCCAAACAAATTCCAAATCCCAAATCAAAAATCTCAAATCCCAAATCCCAAATCCCAAACCCCAAAAATCCCAAATCCCAAAAACCCGAAACCTCAAAAATCCCAAGTCACAAAAACCCCAAAACCCCAGAAATCCCAAATCCTAAAAATCTTAAAAATCCTAAAAATCCGGAATCCCAAACCCCAAAAAACTCAAAAATCCCCAAAAAACTCAAAAATCCCAAATCCCAAGAATCCCAAATCCCCAAACTCCAAGCCCCAAAAATCCCAGATCCCAAATCTCAGATCCCAAATTCTGAATTCAAAGTTCCCAAATTCCGGAACCCGAAACCCCAAATCCGGAATTCTCAAATCCCAAATCATAAATTACGGATCTCAAATCCCAAATCTCAAATCCCAAACCTCACACCCCAAATCCCAAATCCTTCGCAAAACCCCAAATCCCAAAAATCCCAAATCCCAAAAACCCCAAAGCCCAAAAATCCCAAAAGCCCCAAATCCCAACCCCCAAATCCTGAATTCAAAATCCCCAAAATCCCAAACCCCAAAAATCCCAACCATGAATTTCAAACCCCAAATCCCCAAAATCCCCAAAGTCCCCAACCCCAAATCCCGAATCATAAATCCCAGATCCAAAATCCCAAACCCAAAATCCCAAATCTCGAAAACTCCAAATCCCAAATCCCCAAATCCTGAATCCCAAATCCCAAAAATCCCAAACCCCCAAAATCCTAAATCCTGAATACAAAACTCCCAAATTCCAGAACCCAAATCCCCAAAATCCCACACCCCAAAAACGCCAAATCCCAAATTCTGAATTCAAAATTCCCAAATTCTGGAACCCGAACCCCAAATCCGGAATTCCCAAATCCCAAATCATAAATCACGGATCTGAAATCCCAAACCTCGCACCCCAAATCCCAATCCTTTGCAAGCCCCCAAATCCCAAAAACCCCAAATCCCAAAAACCCCAAACCCCAAAACCCCAAAACCCCCCAAACCCCAAACCCTAAAAATCCTAAAAATCTCAAATCCCGAATCGCAAACTCCAAAGTCCCCAAACCCCAAATCCCAAAAATCCCAAATCACAAAAACCCCAAAAACCCCAAACCCAAAACCCCCAGAAATCCCAAATCCTAAAAATCTTAAAAATCCTAAAAATCCTGAATCCCAAACCCCAAAAATCCCAAACCCCAAAAATCCCAAACCCCAAAAAACTCAAAAATCCCAAAAAAACTGAAAAATCCCAAATCCCAAAAATCCCAAATCCCAAATCCTGAATTCAAAATTCCCAAATTCCGGAACCCAAACCCCAAATCTGCAATTCCCAAGCCCCAAACCTCAAATCCCAAACCCCAAAAATCCCAGAAATCCAAATCCTAAAAATCCTGAAAATCCCAAACCCCAAACACCAAAAATCCAAAAACCCCAAAATCCCAGAAATCCCAAATCCTAAAAATCCTAAAAATCTCAAATCCTGAATCCCAAACCCCAAAATCCCCAAATCCCCAGATCCCAAACCCCAAATCCTAAATCCCAAATCCCAAAAAAATCAAAAATCCCAAAACCCCTAAATCCCAAAACCCCCAAATCCCAAAAGCCAAAAACACCAAACCCCAAAAACCCCAAAAATCCCCAAAACCCCAAACCAAAAGGGAACCAACAAATCCCATTTTTTTAGGATTTTTGGGAATTCCTGGCTGCCGCCATTTTTGGGGTTTTTGGGATTTGGGGTTTTTGGGGTTTGGGATTTGGGGGTTTGGGATTTTGGGGTTTTTTTCTGGTTTGGGATTTTTGGGATTTTTGGGATTTTTGGTTTGAGATTTGGGGTTTTTGGGGTTTGGCGTTTGGGATTTTTGGCTTTTGGGATTTGAGGTTCGGGATTTGGGATTTTTGGGATTTGGGGTTTGGGATTTTTGGGGTTTGAGATTTTGGGGGCTTTTTGCTTTTTGGGATTTGAGGTTTGGAATTTGGGATTTTTGGGATTTTTAGGATTTGGGATTTTTGGAACTTTTGGGGTTTGGGGTTTTTGGGGTTTTGTGATTTGGGATTTTGGGGCTTTGGGGTTTATGATTTGGGACTTGGGGGTGAGATTTTTGGGATTTGGGACTTTTGGGACTTTTGGGACTTTGGGACTTTCAGGGTTTGGCATTTTTGGAGATTTTTGGGATTTGGGGTTTTCGTGTGGGGGGTATTTGGGATTTTGGGGGTTTTTGGGGTTTGGGGATTTTGGGGTTTGGGATTCAGGATTTGAGATTTTTAGGATTTCTGGGATTTTTGAGGTTTGGGGTTTTTGGGATTTGGGGTTTGAGATTTGGGGTTTTTGGGGTTTGGCATTTGGGATTTTTGGCTTTTGGGAATTTGAGGTTCGGGATTTGGGATTTTTGGGATTTTGGGGGTTTGGGGTTTGGGATTTTTGGGGGTTTTTTTCCGGTTTGGGATTTTTGGGATTTTTTGGGATTTGGGATTTTAAGGGCTTGGGTTTTTTTGGCCTTTGGGATTTTGGGGATTTGGGGTTTTTGGGATTTGGGGTTTGAGATTTGGGGTTTTTGGGTTTGGCGTTTGGGATTTTTGGCTTTTGGGAATTTGAGGTTCGGGATTTGGGATTTTTGGGATTTGGAGTTTGGGGTTTTGCTTTTTGGGATTTGAGGTTTGGGATTTGGGATTTTTGGGATTTTTAGGATTCGGGATTTCTGGAACTTTGGGGTTTGGGGTTTTTGGGGTTTTGTGATTTGGGGTTTTTGGGGTTTGGGGTTTGAGCTTCAGGATTTGGGATTTTGGGGCTTTGGGTTTATGATTTGGGATTTGGGGGTGAGGTTTTTGGGATTTGGACGTTTGGGACTTTTGGGACTTTCGGGGTTTGGCATTTTTGGAGATTTTTGGGATTTGGGGTTTTCGTGTGTGGGGTATTTGGGATTTTGGGGGTTTTGGGATTTGGGGTTTTTGGGGTTTGGGATTCAGGTTTTGAGATTTTTAGGATTTCTGGGATTTTTGAGGTTTGGGGGTTTTGGGGTTTGGGATTTTTAGGATTTGGGGGGGGCGTTTGTGCCATTTGGGGTTTTTGGGATTTGGGATTTTGGGGTTTTTTTGGGGGTTTGGGGTTTTTGGGATTTGGAATTTTGGGGTTTTTTGGGGGTTTGGGGTTTTTGGGATTTGGATTTTGGGGGTTTTGGGGGTTTGAGGTTTCTGGGATTTGGGGTTTTCGTGTGCGGGGTATTTGGGATTTGGGGTTTTTGGCTTTTGGGTTTTTGGGATTTGGGATTTGGGATTTTTGAGGTTTGGGGGTTTTGGGGTTTGGGATTTTTAGGAGTTGGGGGATTTTTGTGCCATTTGGGATTTTTGGGATTTGGGATTTGGGGGTTTTTTGGTGTTTGGGATTTTGGGCATTTTGAGATTTTGGGCATTTTTGGGCTTTGGGATTTTGGGATTTGGGGTTTGGGATCTGGGATTTGGGGTTTGGGGATTTTGGGGTTTGGGATTTGGGATTTGAGATTTTTAGGATTTGGGATTTCTGGGGCTTTGGGGGTTTTTGGGTGGTTTTTGGCGTTTTTGTGATTTGGGATTTTTGAAGTTTGGGGGTTTTGGGGATTTTGGGGATTTTGGGGATTTGGGATTCAGGATTTGTGGTTTGGGATTTGGGGTTTGGGGATGAGATTTTTGGGATTTGGGGCTTCATTTGTGGGGTTTTTGGGATTTGGGGTTTTCGTGTGTGGGGTATTTGGGATTTGGGGTTTTTGGGATTTGGGGTTTTCATGTGTGGGGTATTTGGGATTGGGGTTTTTTTTTGGGGTTTGGGGTTTTCATGTGTGGGGTATTTGGGATTTGGGGGTTTTTTGGGGTTTGGGGTTTTTGGGGTTTGGGGTTTTCGTGTGTGGGGTATTTGGGATTTGGGGGTTTTTTGGGGTTTGGGGTTTTTTGGGATTTGGGGTTTTCATGTGTGGGGTTTTGGGGATTTTGGGGTTTTTGGGATTTGGGGTTTTCGTGTGTGGGGTTTTGGGGATTTTGGGGTTTTTGGGATTTGGGGTTTTCGTGTGTGGGGTATTTGGGATTTTGGGGTTTTTGGGATTTGGGGTTTTCGTGTGTGGGGTATTTGGGATTTTGGGGTTTTTTGGGATTTGAGGTTTTCGTGTGTGGGGTATTTGGGATTTTGGGGTTTTTTGGGATTTTGTGGTTTTTGGGATTTGGGGTTTTCGTGTGTGGGGTATTTGGGATTTTGGTTTTTTTTTTGGGATTTGGGATTTTGGGGTTTTTTGGGGTTTGGGGTTTTTTGGGATTTGGGGTTTTCGTGTGTGGGGTATTTGGGATTTTGGGGTTTTTTGGGATTTTGGGTTTTTGGGATTTGGGGTTTTCGTGTGTGGGGTATTTGGGATTTTGGGGTTTTTGGGATTTTGGGGTTTTTTGGGATTTGGGGTTTTCGTGTGGTGGGGTATTTTGGGGTTTTTGGGGTTTTTGGGATTTGGGATTTTGGGGTTTTTTGGATTTGGGGTTTTGGGGGGTTTTGGGATTTTGGGGTTTTTTGGGATTTTGGGGGTTTTTAGGGTTTGGGGTTTTTGGGGTTTGGGGTTTTTGGGGTTTGGGATTCAGGTTTTGAGATTTTTAGGATTTTTGGGATTTTTGAGGTTTGGGGATTTTGGGGTTTGGGATTTTTAGGAGTTGGGGGATTTTTGTGCCATTTGGGATTTTTGGGATTTGGGGGTTTTTTTGGGGTTTGGGATTTTTGGGGTTTTGGGATTTTGGCATTTTTGGGCTTTGGGATTTTTGGGATTTGGGGTTTGGGATCTGGGATTTGGGGTTTGGGGATTTTGGGGTTTGGGATTCGGGATTTGAGATTTTTAGGATTTGGGATTTCTGGGGCTTTGGGGGTTTTTGGGTGGTTTTGGGGTTTTTGTGATTTGGGATTTTGAAGTTTGGGGGTTTTGGGGATTTTGGGGATTTGGGATTCAGGATTTGTGGTTTGGGATTTGGGTTTGGGGATGAGATTTTTGGGGTTTGGGGTTTTCGTGTGTGGGGTATTTGGGATTTTGGGGTTTTTGGGATTTTGGGGTTTTCATGTGTGGGGTATTTGGGATTTTGGGGTTTTTGGGATTTGGGGTTTTGGTGTGTGGGGTATTTGGGATTTTGGGGTTTTTTGGGGTTTGGGGTTTTTGGGATTTGGGGTTTTCGTGTGTGGGGTATTTGGTGTTTGGGGTTTTTTGGGATTTGGGGTTTTGGTGTGTGGGGTATTTGGGATTTTGGGGTTTTTTGGGGTTTGGGGTTTTTGGGATTTGGGGTTTTCATGTGTGGGGTATTTGGGATTTTTGAGGTTTGGGGGTTTTGGGATTTGGGATTTTTAGGAGTTGGGGGATTTTTGTGCCATTTGGGGTTTTTGGGATTTGGGATTTTGGGGTTTTTTGGGGTTTGGGGTTTTCATGTGTGGGGTATTTGGGATTTGGGGTTTTTTTTGGGGTTTGGGGTTTTTGGGATTTGGGGTTTTTGTGTGTGGGGTATTTGGGATTTGGGGTTTTCGTGTGTGGGGTTTTTGGGATTTGGGGTTTTCGTGTGTGGGGTATTTGGGATTTTGGGGTTTTTGGGATTTGGGGTTTTCGTGTGTGGGGTATTTGGGGTTTGGGGTTTTTTGGGATTTGGGGTTTTCGTGTGTGGGGTATTTGGGATTTTGAGGTTTTTGGGATTTGGGGTTTTCGTGTGTGGGGTATTTGGGATTTTGAGGTTTTTGGGATTTGGGGTTTTCGTGTGTGGGGTATTTGGGATTTTGGGGTTTTTGGCTTTTGGGGTTTTTGGGGTTTGGGATTTGGCATTTTTGAGGTTTGGGGGTTTTGGGGTTTGGGATTTTTAGGAGTTGGGGGATTTTTGTGCCATTTGGGATTTTTGGGATTTGGGGGTTTTTTTGGTGTTTGGGATTTTTGGGGTTTGGGATTTTGGGCGTTTTTGGGCTTTGGGATTTTTGGGATTTGGGGTTTGGGATCTGGGATTTGGGGTTTGGGATTCAGGATTTGAGATTTTTAGGATTTGGGATTTCTGGGGCTTTGGGGGTTTGGGGTGGTTTTGAGGTTTTTGTGATTTGGGATTTTTGAAGTTTGGGGATTTTGGGGATTTAGGGGATTTTGGGGATTTTGGGATTCAGGATTTGTGGTTTGGGATTTGGGGTTTGGGGATGAGATTTTTGGGGTTTGGGGTTTTGTTTGTGGGATTTTGGGATTTGGGGTTTTCGTGTGTGGGGTATTTGGGATTTGGGGTTTTTGGGATTTGGGGTTTTCGTGTGTGGGGTATTTGGGATTTTGGGGTTTTTTGGGATTTGGGGTTTTTGGGATTTGGGGTTTTCGTGTGTGGGGTATTTGGGATTTTGGATTTTTTTGGGATTTGGGGTTTTCGTGTGTGGGGTATTTGGGATTTTGGGGTTTTTGGGATTTGGGGTTTTCGTGTGTGGGGTATTTGGGGTTTTGGGTTTTTGGGATTTGGGGTTTGGGCTTTTTGAGGTTGGGGTTTTGGGGATTTGAGATTTGGGATTTTGGGATTCAGGATTTGGGGTTTGGGATTTTTGTGGTTGGGGATTTTTAGGATTTGGGGGGTTTTTGTGCCATTTGGGGTTTTTGGGGTTTGGGATTCAGGTTTTGGGATTTGGGGTTTGGGGGTTTTGGGGTTTGGGATTCAGGATTTGAGATTTTTAGGATTTCTGGGATTTTTGAGGTTTGGGGGGTTTTGGGATTTGGGATTTTGGAATTTTTTTGGGATTTGGGATTCCTGTCCCCGTTCCCGTTCCCAGCGGGTTCCTGCTCTCGGCGCTGGACGCCGGCGGAGCTCAGAGCCCCCGGGCCCGGGCGCTGCGGGGAGAGATCCCCCTCAGCCAGGTGAGCGGCGCTTGGGGCTTTTGGGGGGCTTTTGGGGTTTTTGGGGTTTTTGGGATTTGGGGTTTGGGATTTGGGATTTGGGATTTGGGATTTGGGATTTGTGGGGTTTGGGATTTGTGGTTTGGGATTTGGGGTTTGTGGGGTTTGGGATTTTGGGATTTGGGGGTTTTGGGGCTTTTGGGGTTTTTGGGGTTTGGGATTTTGGGATTTGTGGGTTTGGGGTTTTTGGGGTTTTTGGGGTTTGGGGTTTGTGGGTTTGGGATTTGGGGGTTTTGGGGATTTGGGGGTTTGGGATTTGGGTTTTTTGGGGTTTTTGGGGTTTGAGGTTTGGGGGTTTGGGGTTTGTGGGGTTTTTGGGGGTTTTGGGCTTTTGGGGTTTGGGATTTGGGGTTTTGGGGTTTGTGGTTTGGGGTTTTTGGGGTTCGGGGTTTTGGGGTTTGGGATTTTTGGGGTTTTTGGGGTTTTGGGATATGTGGGGTTTGGGTTTTGGGATTTGGGGTTTTGGGGTTTTTGGGGTTTGTGGGGTTTGGGGTTTGTGGGGTTTGGGGTTTTTGGGGTTTGGGGTTTTGGGGTTTGGGTTTCGGGGTTTGGGATTTGTGGGGTTTGGGATTTTGGGGATTTTGGGGTTTGGGGATTTGGGATTTTTGGCCAGATCCCCCTCAGCCAGGTGAGGGTTTGTGGGGCTTTTGGGGTTTGTGGGGTTTGGGATTTGGGGTTTGGGATTTGGGGTTTTTGGGGTTTGGGATTTGGGGGTTTTGGGGTTTGGGATTTGGGGGTTTGGGGCTTTTGGGGTTTTGGGGCGTTTGGGGTTTGGGGTTTGGGATTTGGGATTTGAGGTTTGTGGGTTTGGGATTTGGGGTTTTGGGGGTTTTGGGGGTTTGGGGTTTGGGATTTGGGGGTTTGGGATTTGCGGGTTTGGGGGTTTTGGGGTTTTGGGGTTTTTGGGATTCGGGGGTTTTGGGATTTGAGGTTTGGGATTTGGGGGGTTTGGGATTCGGGATTCAGGATTTGGAACTGAGGATTTGGGATTTTTGGGATTTGGGATTTTGGGATTTTTGGCCAAATCCCCCCCGAGCCAGCTGAGCCTCAGGAACGGGAACCCTGGGATGGGGGAACTCGGGAATCGGCCCCGGGCACCGTTCCCAGCTTTTGGGGTTTTTCCAACTGGGAATTTCCCAGATTTTGGGGTTTTTTTCCAAGTGGGATTTCTCCCAAAATCCTGGAGCTTTTCCAATCGGGAATTTCCTGGAATCTGGGGCTTTTCCAACTGGGAATTTCTTCCTCATTCCGACTTTTTCCAGCTGGGATTTCTCCTGGATTCCGGGATTTTTCCAGCTGGGAATTGTCCCGGATTCTGGGGCTTTTCCAGTCAAGAAATTCCCAGATTTTTGGGCTTTTCCAATTGGGAATTTCCTGCATTTTGGGATTTTTCCAACCCAGAATTCCTGGATTCTGGGGCTTTTCCAACTGGGAATTTCTTCCTCATTCCGGCTTTTTCCAGCCAGGATTTCTCCCGGATTCTGGGGCTTTTCCAATCAGGAAATTCCCAGATTTTGGGACTTTTCCAATTGGGAATTTTCCCAGATTTTGGGAATTTTTTTCAATCAAGAAATTCCCAGATTTGGGTTTTTTTTTCCAATTGGGATTTCTCCCAAAATCCTGGAGCTTTTCCAATTGGGAATTTCCTGGATTCCAGGCCTTTTCCAATTGGGATTTCTCCCGGATTCTGGGACTTTTCCAATTGGGAATTTCCTGGATTTTGGGGCTTTTTTTTTCATGGGAATTTCTCCAGGATTTCAGGGCTTTTCCAGCCTGGAATTCTCCCAGATTCTGAGATTTTTCCAACCCGGATTTCTCTTGGATTCCGGGGTTTTTCCAACTGGGATTTCTCCCAAATTCTGGTTTTTTTTCCGGCTGGGAATTTCCTGGATCTCGTGGCTTTTCCAGTTGGGAATTTCCCAGTTTCTGGGTCTCTTCCAATTGGGATTTCTCCCAATTTCCGGGGCTTTTCCAATCAGGATTTCCCCAAATCCTGAGGTTTTTCCAACCGGGAATTTCCTGGATTCTGGGCCTTTTCCAATCGGGAATTTCCCAGGTTTTGAGGTTTTTTCCAACCAGGAAATTCCCAGATTTTGGGGCTTTTCCAGTCGGGATTTTTTCCCAAATTCCGGGGTTTTTCCAGCCGGGAATTTCCTGGAATTTGGAGCTTTTCCAGTCAGGAATTTCCCAGTTTCTTGGGCTTTTCCAGCCGGGATTTCTCCCGGATTCCAGGACTTTTCCAACTGGGAAATTCCCACATTCTGGGGCTTTTCCAACCAGGAATTTCCCAGATTTTGGGATTTTTTTCAATCAGAAAATTCCCAGATTTTGGGTTTTTTTTCCAATTGGGATTTCTCCCAGAATCCTGGAGCTTTTCCAATCAGGAAATTCCCAGATTTTGGGCCTTTTCCAGCCAAGAATTCTCCCACATTCCGGGTTTTTTCCAATTGGGAATTTCCAGATTCTGGAGCTTTTCCAGTCGGGATTTTTCCCACATTCTGGGGCTTTTTCCAGGTGGGAATTTCCTGGATTTTGGGGCTTTTCCAACTGGGAATTTCTCCCTCATTCCGGGATTTTTCCAGCCAGGATTTCTCCCAGATTCTGAGGCTTTTCCAATCAGGAAATTCCCAGATTTTTGGACTTTTCCAATTGGGAATTTCCTGCATTTTGGGATTTTTCCAACCCGGAATTCCCGGATTTTGAGCCTTTTCCAACCGGGATTTTCTCCCTCATTCCGGGATTTTTCCAGCCGGGGATTTCTCCCGGATTCCAGGATTTTTCCAGCCAGGAATTCTCCTGAATTCCATGGGAATCTCTCCCGGCTTCCGAGGTTTTCCCGGCCGGAATTCCCGCCTCATTCCCGGTTTTTTTTCCCCTCCCTCCCCTCCCCCAGCTGCTGGCGGAGCTGTCCCGGCGCTGCCGCCTCGACGCCGATTCCCTGGGAATTTCCCTTCCCCAGGGATTTTCCGTCTCCCGGCCCTTCCGGGAGCACCGAGCCCGGAGCCGCCTGCACCGGCCGGCCCTGAGAGCGGCGGCAACGCTGAGGGAGCACGGTGGGAATTCTGGGAATTCCGGGAATGATGGGAGTGTGGGAATGATGGGAATGATGGGAGTGATGGGAGTGATGGGAGTGATGGGAATGATGGGAACGCAGGGAGTGATGGGAGTGATGGGAGTGATGGGAGTGATGGGAATGATGGGAATGATGGGAATGATGGGAATGATGGGAGTGATGGGAGTGATGGGAATGATGGGAATGATGGGAGTGATGGGAGTGATGGGAGTGATGGGAATGATGGGAATGATGGGAATGATGGGAATGATGGGAATGATGGGAATGATGGGAATGATGGGAGTGATGGGAGTGATGGGAGTGATGGGAGTGATGGGAATGATGGGAATGATGGGAGTGATGGGAGTGATGGGAATGATGGGAATGATGGGAATGATGGGAATGATGGGAGTGATGGGAATGATGGGAGTGATGGGAGTGATGGGAATGATGGGAGTGATGGGAGTGATGGGAGTGATGGGAGTGATGGGAATGATGGGAATGATGGGAGTGATGGGAGTGATGGGAATGATGGGAATGATGGGAATGATGGGAATGATGGGAATGATGGGAGTGATGGGAGTGATGGGAATGATGGGAATGATGGGAGTGATGGGAATGATGGGAATGATGGGAGTGATGGGAGTGATGGGAATGATGGGAATGATGGGAGTGATGGGAGTGATGGGAATGATGGGAATGATGGGAATGATGGGAGTGATGGGAATGATGGGAGTGATGGGAATGATGGGAGTGATGGGAGTGATGGGAGTGATGGGAATGATGGGAATGATGGGAGTGATGGGAATGATGGGAATGATGGGAATGATGGGAGTGATGGGAGTGATGGGAATGATGGGAGGTCGGGGAATGGTGGGAATGCTGGGAATGGTGGGAGCTTTGGGAATGCCAGGAATTCTGGGAGCTCTGGGAATGCTGGGAATGTTGGGAATTCTCGGAATGCCGGGAATTCTGGGAGTTCTGGGAATTCTGGGAGTTCTGGGGATGCTGGGAGGTCGGGGAATGGTGGGAATTCTGGGAGTGATGGGAATTCTGGGAATTCTGTGAGTTGTGGGAGCTGTGGGAATGTCGGGAGCTCTGGGAATGCTGGGAATGCTGGGAGCTTTGGGAATGCCAGGAATTCTGGGAGCTTTGGGAATTCTGGAAATGCTGGGAATGTTGGGAATGCTGGGAATGGCGGGAGCTCTGGGAATGCTGGGAGTTCTGGGAACGGCAGGAATGTCGGGAACGGTGGGAATGCTGGGAATTCTGGGAGCTCTGGGAATGCTGGGAGTGCTGGGAATTGTGGGAGTTCTGGGAACGGTGGGAATTCTGGGAATGCTGGGAGCTCTGGGAATATTGGGAATGCTGGGAGCTCTGAGAAGGGCGGGAATGGCAGGAGTTCTGGGAATGTTGGGGATGCCGGGGATTCTGGGAATGCTGGGAGTTCTGGGAATGCCAGAAGTGTTGGGAAATCTGGGGATGGCGAGAATTCTGGGAGCTCTGGGAATGCTGGGAATGGCGGGAATGTCGGGAATGCTGGGAATCCCAGGAGTTCTGGGAACGTTGGGAATTCTGGGAATTCCGGGAGCTCTGGTAGCTCTGGGAATGCCGGGAGTGTTGGGAATTCTGGGAATGCTGGGAATTCGGGGAATTCTGGGAGCTCTGAGAATGGCAGGAAGGGCGGGAATTCTGGGAATTGTGGGAATGGTGGGAGCTTTGGGAATGCCAGGAATTCTGGGAGCTCTGGGAATGCTGGGAATGTTGGGAATTCTCGGAATGCCGGGAATTCTGGGAGTTCTGGGAATTCTGGGAGTTCTGGGGATGCTGGGAGGTCGGGGAATGGTGGGAATTCTGGGAGTGATGGGAATTCTGGGAATTCTGTGAGTTGTGGGAGCTGTGGGAATGTCGGGAGCTCTGGGAGTTCTGGGAATGTTGGGAATGTTGGGAATTCTGGGAATGCTGAGAATGGCGGGAACGGTGGGAATTCTGGGAATTCTGGGTATTCTGAGAGCTCTGGGAGTTCTGGAAATGTTGGGAATTCTTGGAATGCCGGGAGCTCTGGGAATGCCAGAAGTGTTGGGAATTCTGGGGATGGTGAGAATTCTGGGAGCTCTGGGAATGCTGGGAATGGTGGGAATTCTGGGAGTTCTGGGACCTGTGGGAATGTTGGGAGTGTTGGGAATGTTGGGAGCTCTGGGACTTCTGGGAATGCTGGGAATGCTGGGAACGGCAGGAATTCTGGGAATACTGAGAGTTCTGGGAGCTGTGGGAATGTTGGGAGCTCTGGGAATGCTGGGAATGCTGGGAGCTCTGAGAAGGGCGGGAATGGCGGGAGTTTTGGGAACGTTGGGAATGGCGGGAATTCTGGGAGCTCTGGGAACGCTGGGAGTTCTGGGAACGCCGGGAATGCCGGGATGCGGGAGCAGCCCCAGGGTGGCGCCACCATCGGGTCCCGGGGGGTCTCAGCCCCGGGTCGGGGTCGGGGCCTGGTGGGACCTCCAGGAGATCCTGGCTGGTCCCACCAGGAGCTCCTGGGATGTCCCACCACGAGGTCCTGGGAGGTCCCACCAGGAGGTCCTGGGAGGTCCCACCCTGAGGTTCTCGGAGGTCCCACCAGGAGCTCCTGGGAGCTCCCACCAGGAGGTCCTGGGAGGTCCCACCAGGAGGTCCTGGGAGGTCCCACCAAGAGGTCCTGGGAGGTCCCACCAGGAGGGCCTGGGTGGTCCCACCAGGAGGTCCTGGGCGGTGACAGCGCCAGGTCCTGGGTGGCCCCGGGACAGGGTCAGGGTTGGCTCCTCCAGCACAAAGCCCTGGGAGGTCCCACCAGGAGCTCCTGGCTGGTCCCAGGAAGGGGCCTCAGTTGGTTCCACCACGAGGTCCTGGGTGGTGCCCCAGGAGCTCCTGGCCATGCCCACCAGGAACTCCTGGTTGATCCCACCATGAGATCCTGGCTGGTCCCACCACCAGGTCCTGCCTGGTCCCAACACAAACTCCTGGTTGATCCCACCATGAGCTCCTGGCCATTCCCACCAGGAGCTCCTGGCTGATCCCACCACAAACTCCTGGTTGATCCCACCAGGAGCTCCTGGGCCATTCCCACCAGGTCCTGCCTGGTCCCACCATGAACTCCTCACCATTCCCACCAGGAACTCCTGGCCATTCCCACCAGGAGCTCCTGACCATTGCCACCATGAGCTCCTGGCCATTCCCATCACAAACTCCTGGCTGGTCCCACCATGAGCTCCTGGGCATTCCCACCACCAGGAACTCCTGACCATTCCCACCAGGAGCTCCTGGCCATTCCCACCACCAGGTCCTGCCTGGTCCCACCGCCAGGTCATGGAACCATGAGAAGACAATTCCCAACCTTCTCTCCAGGGTCATTCCCACCACAAACTCCTGGCTGGTCCCACCAGGAACTCCTGGCCATTCCCACCATGAGCTCCTGGCTATTCCCACCACCAGGTCCTGCCTGGTCCCACCGCCAGGTCATGGAACCATGAAGAGAAGACAATTCCCACCCTTCTCTCCAGGGTCATTCCCACCACGAACTCCTGGCTGGTCCCACCAGGAGCTCCTGGCCATTGCTACCATGAGCTCCTGGCTGATCCCACCACAAACTCCTGGCCATTCCCACCACCAGGAGCTCCTGGCCATTCCCACCACCAGGAGCTCCTGGCCATTCCCACCATGAACTCCTGGCCATTCCCACCAGCTTCCTGCCTGGTCCCACCAGGAACTCCTGGTTGATCCCACCAGGAACTCCTGGCCATTCCCACCACCAGGTTCCTGCCTGGTCCCACCATGAGGAGAAGACAATTCCCACCCCCCTTTCTCCCCAGGGTTCCTCACCTGCGTCCTCAGCAGCTCCTGGTTGGACGACGGCCCCGGGCGGCTGCTGAGGGCGGAGCTGCTGCAGCTCCTGCGGCGCCGCT
Organism: Phylloscopus trochilus trochilus; assembly: GCA_016584745.2. NCBI lineage: Eukaryota > Metazoa > Chordata > Aves > Passeriformes > Phylloscopidae > Phylloscopus > Phylloscopus trochilus. The sequence goes on from WQNJ02000146.1 coordinate 14,624, forward strand.
TCCACCTGGTGCTGGAGTCCTGCAGGGTGGGCTCCTCCCCAGCCCAGCCCGGCATCTTCTCCCACCTCCTGCAGGAGCTCCGGGCCCGGCCCCAGGAGGTGATGGACCAAAAAAAAACATCTGGGAGTGAGGGATCTTCTGGGGGTTCCTGGGGTGGGGGTTGAAGTATGGGGAGATGCCACCAGATCCCAAAAATCATTTTGAATGGGGGATCTTCTGAGGTTTCCAGGTGTTCCTGGGGGGTTGAAGTATCGGAAGATGCCACCAGATCCCAAAAAATGGTTGGGAATGAGGGATCTTCGGGGGTTTCCAGGTGTTCCTGGGGGGTTGAAGCTCCAGGAGATGCCAAAATCCCAAAAAAATCTGGGAGTGAGGGATCTCCTGGGGTTTCCAGATGTTCCTGGGTGGTTTGACGCCCCAGGAGATGCCACCAAATCCCAAAAAAAAATGCTGGGAATGGAGGATCTTCCAATCCCACAAATCCTTGGACCTTCCTCAGAATCTGAAGCTCCAGGAGATGCCAAAATCCCCCCAAAAAATCTGGGAATGGGGAATTTTCCGGGGTTTCCAAATCCTTGGGTGTTCCTGGAGGTTTGAAGCCCCGGGAGATGCCACCAGATCCCAAAAATCCCCCAAAAATCCCTGGGAATGGAGGATCTTCCAATCCCATAAATCCTTGGACCTTCCTCAGAATTTGAAGCCCCAGGAGGCCCCAAAATCTCCTTAAAAATCGCCAGGAACGGGGGATTTTCCAGGATTTCCAAATCCTTGGGGGTTTGAAGCTCTGGGAGATGCCACCAGATCCCGAAAATCCCCCCCCAAAAATCACTGGGAATGGAGGATCTTCCAATCCCACAAACCCTTGGATGTTCCTCAGAATCTGAAGCTCCAGGAGATGCCAAAATCCCAAAAAATCATTGGGAATGGGGGATCTTCCAGGGTTTCCAAAACCTTGGGGGTTTGAAGCCCCAGGAGGTGCCACCAGATCCCAAAAAATCGCTGGGAATGGGGAATTTTCCGGGGTTTCCAAACCCCTTGGGTGTTCCTGGAGGTTTGAAGCTACGGGAGATGCCACCAGATCCCAAAAATCCCGCAAAAATCATTGGGAATGGATGATCTTTAAATCCCATAAACCCTTGGACGTTCCTCAGAATCTGAAGCCCCAGGAGATGCCAAAATCCCCAAAAATTCATTGGGAATTGGGGATCTTCCAGGGTTTCCAAACCCTTGGGTGTTCCTGGAGGTTTGAAGCCCTGGGAGATGCCACCAGATCCCAAAAATCCCCCAAAAAATCCCTGGGAATGGGGGATCTTCCAATCCCATAAATCCTTGGGGGTTTAAAGCCCCAGGAGATGCCACCACATCCCAAAAAAATCATTGGGAATGGGGGATCTTCCAGAGTTTCTGAAGGCTTGGGTGATCCTGGGGGTTTGAATTCCCAGGAGGCCCCAAAATCCCGATAAAACCCCCGGGAATTTTGGATTTTTTGGGATTTCCCCCCCTCCCCAGGTGATTTTCCTGGACGGGCCGGAGGAGACGCTGGGGCCGGCGCGGGAGCTGGGAATGGCGGCGATCCCGGCGCGGGAGACGGGAACGGCGCTGAGGGAGCTGCAGGAGCTCTGCGGGATCCAGGTGGGGAAAAAAAAAATCCTGGGATGGGGGAGAGATCCTGGTTGGGAAAAATCCGGAATGCGGGAGAAATTCCCGGTTGGGAAAACCCAAAATCTGGGAATTCTGGGCTGGGAAAGCCCCAAAATCTGGGAAAATTCCCGGTTGGGAAAACCCCAAATCCAGGAAATTCCCAATTGGAAAAGCCCCAGAAATCTGGGAAATTCCTGAATGGAAAAGCCCCAAAATCTGGGAAATTCCCAATTGGAATAACCCCGGGATCTGGGAGAAATCCTGGTTGGGAAAAGCCAAAATCCAGGAAATTCCCGGTTGAAAAAGTCCCAAAATCTGGGAATTCCGGGCTGGGAAAGTCCAGGATTCTGGGAGAAATCCTGCTTGGAAAAGGCCCAAAAATCTGGGAATTCCCGATTGGGAAAACCCCAGAAACTGGGAAATTCCCAGTTGGAGAAAAACTTTGGAATTTGTGAGAAATCCCGGTTGGAAAAGCCCCAAAATCTTGGAAATTCCCAGTTGGAAAAAGTTGAGAATCAGAGAAAAATCCCAGTTGGAAAAATCCCGGAATCCGGGAAAATTCCAGGCTGGAAAAACTCCAGAATGTGGGAAATTCCCGGCTGGAAAAGTCCAGGATTCTGGGAGAAATCTCGGTTGGAAAAGGCCCAAAAATCCAGAAATTCCCAGTTGGAAAAGTCCCAGAAACTGGGAAATTCCTGAATGGAAAAGCCCCAAATCTGGGAATTCTGGGCTGGGAAAGCCCCAAAATCTGGGAAAATTCCCGGTTGGGAAAACCCCAAATCCAGGAAATTCCCAATTGGAAAAGCCACAGAAATCTGGGAAATTCCTGATTGGAAAAACCCAAAAATCTGGGAAATTCCCGGCTGGAAAACTCCAGGATTCTGGGAGAAATCCCGGTTGGAAAAGGCCCAAAAATCCAGGAATTCCCAGTTGGAAAAGTCCCAGAAACTGGGAAATTCCCGATTGGAAAAAAACCCAAAATCTGGGAAATTCCCGGCTGGAATAACCCCGGGATCTGGGAGAAATCCCGGTTGGGAAAACCCCGGAATGTGGGAAATTCCCGGCTGGAAAAGTCCAGGATTCTGGGAGAAATCCCAGTTGGAAAAGCCCCCAAAATCCAGAAATTCCCGGTTGGAAAAGTCCCAGAAACTGGGAAATTCCTGAATGGAAAAAAACCCCAAATCTGGGAAATTCCCGGTTGAAAAAGCCCCAAAATCTGGGAATTCCGGGCTGAGAAAGCCCCAAAATCTGGGAGAAATTCCCAGTTGGGAAAACCCCAAATCCAGGAAATTCCCAATTGGAAAAGCCCCAGAAATCTGGGAAATTCCTGAATGGAAAAGCCCCAGGATTCAGGAAATTCCCGATTGAAAAAAACCCCAAAATCCGGGAATTTCCCTGTTGGGAAAAATCCCGGGATCCAGGAGAAATCCTGGTTGGGAAAATCCCAAAATCTGGGAAAATTCCCGGTTGGGAAAACCCCAAAATCCAGGAAATTCCCAGTTGAAAAAGCCCCAAAAATCCAGAAATTCCCAGTTGGAAAAGTCCCAGAAACTGGGAAATTCCTGAATGGAAAAGCCCCAAAATCTGGGAAATTCCCGATTGGAAAAAAACCCAAAATCTGGGAAATTCCTGAATGGAAAATTCCAGGATTCTGGAGAAATCCCGGTTGGAAAAGGCCCAAAAATCCAGAAATTCCTGCTTGGAAAAGTCCCAGAACCTGGAAAATTCCTGATTGGAAAAGCCCCAGAATCCAGGAAATTCCCGGTTGGAAAAAAACCCCAAATCTGGGAAATTCCCGGTTGAAAAAGCCCCAAAATCTGGGAATTCCGGGCTGGGAAAGCCCCAAAATGTGGGAGAAATTCCCGGTTGGAAAAAACTTGGGAATCTGAGAGAAATCCCGGTTGGAAAAAAAACCACAAAATCTGGGAAATTCCCGACTGGAAAAGTCCAGGATTCTGGGAGAAATCTCGGTTGGAAAAGGCCCCAAAATCCCGGAAATTCCCGCTTGGAAAAGCCTCAAAATCTGGGGAATTCCCAATTGGAAAACCTCCAGAAACTGGAAAATTCCTGAATGGAAAAAATCCCGGGATCTGGGAGAAATCCTGGTTGGGAAAAACCCCAAAAATCCAGGAATTCCCGACTGGGAAAACCCCAGAAACTGGGAAATTCCCGGTTGGAGAAAAACTTTGGAATTTGTGAGAAATCCCAGTTGGAAAAGGCCCAAAATCTTGGAAATTCCCAGTTGGAAAAAGTTGAGAATCAGAGAAAAATCCCAGTTGGAAAAATCCTGGAATCCGGGAGAATTCTTGGCTGGAAAAAACCCAAAATCTGGGAAATTCCCAGCTGGAAAAGTCCAGGATTCTGGGAGAAATCTCGGTTGGAAAAGGCCCCAAAAATCCAGGAAAAATCCAGGTTGGAAAAATCTCGGAATTTGAGAAAAATCCTGATCGGAAAAGCCGCAAAATCTGGGAATTCCGGGCTGGAAAAGCCCCAAAATCTGGGACAAATCCCGGTTGGAAAAGCTCCAGAATCCAGGAAAAATCCAGGTTGGAAAAATCTCGGAATTTGAGAAAAATCCTGAGCGGAAAAGCCCCAAAATCTGGGAATTCCGGGCTGGGAAAGCCCCAAAATCTGGGAAAATTCCCGGTTGGGAAAACCCCAAATCCAGGAAATTCCCAATTGGAAAAGCCCCAGAAATCTGGGAAATTCCCGGCTGGAAAATTCCAGGATTCTGGGAGAAATCTCAGTTGGAAAAGGCCCAAAAATCCAGGAAATTCCCAGTTGGAAAAGTCCCAGAAACTGGGAAATTCCTGAATGGAAAAGCCCCAAAATCCGGGAAATTCCTGATTGGAAAAGCCCCAAAATTCGGGAATCCCGGGCTGGGAAAACCCCAAAATCTGGGAAAATCCCGACTGGAATAACCCCGGGATTTGGAAGAAATCCCAGTTGGGAAAACCCCGGAATGTGGGAAATTCCTGGCTGGAAAAGTCCAGGATTCTGGAGAAATCTGATTCACAAAAGGCCCAAAAATCCAGAAATTCCCGGTTGGGAAAGTCCCAGAAACTGGAAATTCCTGATTGGAAAAGCCCCAGAATTCAGGAAATTCCCGATTGGAAAAAAACCAAAATCCAGGAAATTCCGGTTGAAAAAAGCCCCAAAATCTGGGAATTCCGGGCTGGGAAAGCCCCAAAATGTGGGAGAAATTCCTGAATGGAAAAAACTTCGGAATCTGGGAGAAATCCCAATTGGAAAAACCCCAAAATCTGGGAGATTCCTGAACGGAAAAACCCAAAAATTCGGGAAATTCCTGATTGGAAAAGCCCCAGAATTCAGGAAATTCCCGATTGGAAAAAACCTCAAAATCTGGGAATTTCCCAGTTGGGAAAAAATCCCGGGATCCAGGAGAAATCCTGGTTGGGAAAATCTCAAAATCTGGGAAATTCCTGAATGGAAAAGCCCCAAAAATCTGGGAATTCTGGGCTGGGAAAGCCCCAAAATCTGGAATTCCGGGCTGGAAAAGTCCAGGATTCTGGGAAAAATCCCTCTTGGCAAAAGCCAAAAAAATCCAGGAAAAATCCAAGTTGGAAAAATCTCACAATTTGAGAAAAATCCTGATTGGAAAAAAACCCAAAATCTGGGAAATTCCCGGCTGGAAAAGTCCAGGATTCTGGAGAAATCCCGGTTGGAAAAGGCCCAAAAATCTGGGAATTCTGGGCTGGGAAAGCCCCAAAATCTGGGAAAATCCCGACTGGAATACCCCAGGATCTGGAGAAATCCTAGTTGGGAAAAATCCCGGAATCTGGGAAATTCCCGGTTGGGAAAACCCCGGAATGTGGGAAATTCCCGGCTGGAAAAGTCCAGGATTCTGGGAGAAATCCCGGTTGGAAAAGGCCCAAAAAAATCCAGAAATTCCCAGTTGGAAAAGTCCCAGAACCTGGGAAATTCCTGAATGGAAAAGCCCAAAAATTCATAAATTCCTGATTGGAAAAACCCAAAAATTTGGGAAATTCCCAGCTGGAAAAGCCCCAAAATCTGGGAAATTCTCGGTTGGAATATTCCCGGGATCTGGGAGAAATCCCAGTTGGGAAAACCCCGGAATGTGGGAAATTCCCGGTGGAAAATCCAGGATTCTGGGAGAAATCCCGCTTGGAAAAGGCCCAAAAATCCAGAAATTCCCAGTTGGAAAAGCCCCAGAATTCAGGAAATTCCCGATTGGAAAAAACCCCAAAATCTGGGAAATTCCCAGTTGGGAAAAATCCCGGGATCCGGGAGAAATCCGGTTGGAAAAGGCCCAAAAATCCCGGAAATTCCCGCTTGGAAAAGCCTCAAAATCTGGGGAATTCCCAATTGGAAAAGCTCCAGAAACTGGAAAATTCCTGAATGGAAAAAATCCCGGGATCTGGGAGAAATCCTGGTTGGGAAAAACCCCAAAAATCCAGGAATTCCCGACTGGGAAAACCCCAGAAACTGGGAAATTCCTGAATGGAAAAGGCCCAAAAATTCGTAAATTCCTGATTGGAAAAACCCAAAAATCTGGGAAATTCCCAGCTGGAAAAGCCCCAAAATCTGGGAATTCCGGGCTGGGAAAGTCCAGGATTCTGGGAGAAATCCCAGTTGGAAAAGGCCCAAAAATCCAGAAATTCCCAGTTGGAAAAGCCCCAAAATCTGGGAAAATCCCGACTGGAATAACCCCGGGATCTGGAGAAATCCCAATTGGAAAAAGCCTCAGAATCTGGGAGATTCCTGAACAGAAAAACCCAAAAGTTTGGGAAATTCCTGATTGGAAAAGCCCCAGAATCCAGGAAATTCCCGATTGAAAAAAACCACAAAATCTGGGAATTTCCCAGTTGGGAAAAATCTCGGGATCCAGGAGAAATCCTGGTTGGGAAAACCCAATAATCTGGGATATTCCTGAATGGAAAAGCCCCAAAAATCTGGGAATTCCGGCTGGGAAAGCCCCAAAATCTGGGAAATTCTCGGTTGGGAAAACCCAAAATCCAGAAAATTCCCAGTTGAAAAAGCCCCAAAATCTGGGAATTCCGGGCTGAGAAAGCCCCAAAATCTGGAAAATTCCCAACTGGAATAACCACGGGATCTGGGAGAAATCCCGGTTGGGAAAACCCCGGAATGTGGGAAATTCCCAATTGGAAAAGCCCCAAAATCTGGGAATTCCCGATTGGAAAAGTCCAGGATTCTGGGAGAAATCCCAGATGGAAAAAAAAACCCCAAAATTTGGGAGAAATCTTGGAAAAAACCCCAGGATCTGGGAAATTCCCAGCTGGGAAAAACTTCGGATCTGAGAGAAATCCCGATTGGAAAAGCCCCAAAAATCCAGAATTTCCCGATTGGAAAAAACCACAAAATCTGGGAAATTCCCGGCTGGAAAATTCCAGGATTCTGGGAGAAATCCCAGTTGGAAAAGGCCCAAAAAATCCAGGAAAAATCCAGGTTGAAAAAATCTCGGAATTTGAGAAAAATCCTGAGCGGAAAAGCCCAAAATCTGGGAATTCTGGGCTGGGAAAGCCCCAAAATCTGGGAATTCTGGGCTGGGAAAGCCCCAAAATCTGGGAAAATTCCCAGTTGGGAAAACCCAAAATCCAGGAAATTCCCAATTGGAAAAGCCCCAAAATCTGGGAAATTCCCGGTTGGAGAAAAACTTTGGAATTTGTGAGAAATCCCAATTGGAAAAGCCCCAAAAATCCAGAATTTCCCGATTGGAAAAAACCACAAAATCTGGGAAATTCCTGGCTGGAAAATTCCAGGATTCTGGGAGAAATCCCAGTTGGAAAAGGCACAAAAATCTGGGAATTCTGGTGTGGAAAAGCCTCAAAATCTGGGAAATTCCCAACTGGAATAGCCCCGGGATCTGGAGAAATCCCGGTTGGGAAAACCCCGGAATGGGGGAAATTCCCGGCTGGAAAATTCCAGGATTCTGGGAGAAATCCCGGTTGGAAAAGCCCCAAAAATCCAGAAATTCCCGGTTGGGAAAGTCCCAGAAACTGGGAAATTCCTGAATGGAAAAGGCCCAAAAATTCGTAAATTCCTGATTGGAAAAACCCAAAAATTTGGGAAATTCCCGGCTGGAAAAGCCCCAAAATCTGGGAAATTCTCGGTTGGAATAATGCTGGGATCTGGGAGAAATCCTGGTTGGAAAAACCCCAAAAATCTGGGAATTCCGGGCTGGGAAAGCCCCAAAATCTGGGAAATTCTCAGTTGGAAAAGTCCAGGATTCTGGGAGAAATCCCGGTTGGAAAAAAAAAAAACCAAAATTTGGGAGAAATCCTGGAAAAAACCCCAAGATCTGAGAAATTCCCAGCTGGGAAAAACTTTGGATCTGAGAGAAATCCCAATTGGAGAAGCCCCAAAAATCCAGAATTTCCCGATTGGAAAAAACCACAAAATCTGGGAAATTCCTGGCTGGAAAATTCCAGGATTCTGGGAGAAATCTCAGTTGGAAAAGGCCCAAAAAATCTGGGAATTCCGGGCTGGGAAAGCCCCAAAATCTGGGAAATTCTCGGTTGGAATAACCCCGGGATCTGGGAAAAATCCCAGTTGGGAAAACCCCGGAATGTGGGAAATTCCCGGCTGGAAAATTCCAGGATTCTGGGAGAAATCCGGTTGGAAAAGGCCCAAAAATCCAGGAATTCCCGATTGGGAAAGTCCCAGAAACTGGGAAATTCCCGGTTGAAAAAGCCCCAAAATCTGGGAATTCTGGGCTGGGAAAGCCCCAAAATCTGGGAGAAATTCCTGATTGGAAAAAGCTTCGGAATCTGAGAGAAATCCCGATTGGAAAAGCCTCAGAATCTGGGAGATTCCCGAACGGAAAAACCCAAAAATTTGGGAAATTCCTGATTGGAAAAGCCCCAGAATCCAGGAAATTCCCGATTGGAAAAAACCCAAAATCCAGGAAATTCCCGGTTGAAAAAGTCCCAAAATCTGGGAATTCTGGGCTGGGAAAGCCCCAAAATCTGGGAAATTCTCGGTTGGAATAATCCCGGGATCTGGGAGAAATCCCGGTTGCAAAAGGCCCAAAAATCCAGAAATTTCCAGTTGGAAAAGTCCCAGAAATTGGGAAATTCCTGAATGGAAAAGCCCCAAAAATTCGTAAATTCCTGATTGGAAAAACCCAAAAATTTGGAAATTCCCAGCTGGAAAAGCCCCAAAATCTGGGAAATTCCCGAATGGAAGAAGTTCGGAATCCGAGAAAAATCCTGATCGGAAAAAACCCAGAATCTGGGAGAAATCCCGGTTGGAAAAAACCCAAAATCCATGAAATTCCCGGTTGGAAAAAGCCCCAGAATGTGGGAAATTCCCGGCTGGAAAATTCCAGGATTCTGGGAGAAATCCCGGTTTGAAAAGGCCCAAAAATCCAGAAATTCCCGGTTGGAAAAGCCCAGAAACTGGGAAATTCCTGAATGGAAAAGCCCCAGAATTCAGGAAATTCCCGATTGGAAAAAAACACAAAATCTGGGAAATTCCTGGCTGGAAAAGTCCAGGATTCTGGAGAAATCCCAGTTGGAAAAGGCCCAAAAATCCAGGAAAAATCCAGGTTGGAAAAATCTCGGAATTTGAGAAAAATCCTGATCGGAAAAGCCCCAAAATCTGGGAATTCGTGATTGGAAAAACCCCGGAATTTGGGAGAAATCCCGGTTGGAAAAGGCCCAAAAATCCAGAAATTCCCAGTTGGGAAAGTCCCAAAATCTGGGAAATTCCCGGCTGGAAAAGCCCCAAAATCTGGGAAATTCCTGACTGGAATAACCCCGGGATCTGGGAGAAATCCCAGTTGGGAAAACCCCGGAATGTGGGAAATTCCCGGCTGGAAAAGTCCAGGATTCTGGGAGAAATCCCGGTTGGAAAAGGCCCAAAAATCCAGAAATTCCCAGTTGGAAAAGTCCCGGAAACTGGGAAATTCCTGAATGGAAAAGCCCCAAAAATTCGTAAATTCCTGATTGGAAAAACCCAAAAATTTGGGAAATTCCTGGCTGGGAAAGCCCCAAAATCTGGGAAATTCCCAATTGGAATAACCCTGGGATTTGGAAGAAATCCCAGTTGGGAAAGCCCGGAATGTGGGAAATTCCTGAATGGAAAAGCCCCAGAATTCAGGAAATTTTCAATTGGAAAAAAAACTCAAATCTGGGAAATTCCCGCTTGAAAAGGCCCCAAAATCTGGGAATTCCAGGCTGGGAAAGCCCCAAAATCTGGGAAATTCTCGGTTGGAATAATCCCAGGATCTGGGAGAAATCCTGGTTGGAAAAGGCCCAAAAATCCAGAATTTCCTGATTGGAAAAAACCACAAAATCTGGGAAATTCCTGCTGGAAAATTCCAGGATTCTGGGAGAAATCCCAGTTGGAAAAGGCCCAAAAATCTGGGAATTCCAGGCTGGGAAAGCCCCAAAATGTGGGAGAAATTCCCGGTTGGAAAAAACTTGGGAATCTGAGAGAAATCCCGGTTGGAAAAAAACCCACAAAATCTGGGAAATTCCCGACTGGAAAAGTCCAGGATTCTGGGAGAAATCCCGGTTGGAAAAGGCCCAAAAATCCAGAAATTCCCAGTTGGAAAAGTCCAGAAACTGGGAAATTCCTGAATGGAAAAGCCCCAAAATCCAGGAAATTCCCAGCTGGGAAAAAACCCCGGGATCTGGGAAATTCCCGATTGGAAAAAAACCCCAAATCTGGGAAATTCCTGGCTGGAAAAGCCCCAAAATCTGGGAATTCTTGATTGGAAAAACCCCAGAATCTGGGAATTCCGGGCTGGGAAAGCCCCAAAATCTGGGAAATTCCCGACTGGAATAACCCCGGGATCTGGGAGAAATCCCGGTTGGGAAAGGCCCAAAAATCTGGGAATTCTGGGCTGGGAAAGTCCCAGAATCTGGGAAATTCCTGAATGGAAAAGCCCCAGAATCCAGGAAATTCCCGATTGGAAAAAAAAACCAAAATCCAGGAAATTCCCGGTTGAAAAAGCCCCAAAATCTGGGAATTCCGGGCTGGGAAAGCCCCAAAATCTGGGAGAAATTCCTGATTGGAAAAAATTTGGAATCTGAGAGAAATCCCAATTGGAAAACCCCAGAATCTGGGAGATTCCTGAACGGAAAAACCCAAAAATTTGGGAAATTCCTGAATGGAAAAGCCCCAGAATGTGGGAAAGTCCTGCTTGGAAAAACCCCGGGAAACAGGAATTTTTCCCGTGGAATTCCGGAATTTTCCGTGGGATTCCGGGATTTTCCTCAGTGCGATACCAGGATTTTTCCTGTGGGATTCCAGGATTTTCCCTGTGTGATTCTGGAATTTTTCCCGTGGGATTCTGGAATTTTTCCCGTGGGATTCCAGGAATTTTTTTCCGCCGGATTCCGGGATTTTTCCGGCAGGATTCCAGAATTTTCTCCCATGGGATTCCAGAATTTTCCCCGTGGGATTCCGGAATTTTCTCTGCACGATTCTGGAATTTTCCGCGCGGGATTCTGGAATTTTCTGTCGAATTCCGGAATTTTCCTGCAGGATTCCAGAATTGTCCCTGCGGGATTCCGGAATTTCTCCCGTGGGATTCCAGGATTTTCCCCACGGGATTCTGGAAATTCCTCTGCTGGATTCTGGGAATTTTCTGCGCGGGATTCCAGAATTTTCTCTGTGGAATTCCGGAATTTTTGCCCATGGGATTCCAGAATTTTCCTGCAGGATTCTGGAATTTTCTCTGCGCGATTCCAGAATTGTTCCCGCGGGATTCCGGGATTTTCCTCCATGGGATTCCAGAATTTTTTTCTGTGGGATTCCTGGATTTTTTTTCCACCGGATTCCAGAATTTCCCCAAGGGATTCCGGAATTTCCTCCCTGCGGGATTCCGGGAATTTTCTCCCTCAGGACTCCGGGATTTTTCCCGTGGGATTCCGGAATTTTTTTTTCCACAGAATTCTGGAATTTTCTCCATGGGATTCTGAAATTTTTCCGCAGAATGCTGGAATTTTTCCCCGCGGGATTCCGGAATTTTCTCTGCACGATTCTGGAATTTTCCGCGCGGGATTCCGGAATTTTCTGTCGAATTCCGGAATTTTCCTGCAGGATTCCGGAATTGTCCCTGCGGGATTCCGGAATTTCCCGTGGGATTCTGAAATTTTTCCGCAGAATGCCGGAATTTTCCGTGGGATTCCGGAATTTTCTGTCGGATTCCGGAATTTTCCTGCAGGATTCCAGAATCGTCCCTGCGGGATTCCAGAATTTCCCGTGGGATTCTGAAATTTTTCCGCAGAATTCCGGAATTTCCTGCAGAATGCCGGAATTTTCCGTGGGATTCCAGAATTTTCCCCGCAGGATTCCGGAATTTTCCCGTGGGATTCCAGGAATTTTTTTTCCCACCGGATTCCAGAACTTCTCTGCGGGATTCCAGAATTTTCCTGCAGGATTCCGGATTTTTGTCCCATGGGATTTTGGAATTTTTTTCTGCAGGATTCCAGAATTTTCCCCACAGGATTCCGGGAATTTTCTCTGGCTGGATTCCAGGATTTTTTCCTGCAGGATTCCAGAATTTTCCTGCAGGATTCTGGAATTTTTCCCGCGGCATTCTAGAATTTTCTCCCGTGGGATTTTGGAATTTTCTCCCACGGGATTCCGGGAATTTCTCCGCAGGATTCTGGAATTTTCCTGAGGATTCCGGAATTTTCTCCGCGGGATTCAGGAATTTTCTCCACGAGATTCCAGGAATTTTCTTTTGCCGGATTCCGGAATTTTTCCCATGGGATTCTGGGAATTTTCTCTGCGGGATTCCGGAATTTCCCGTGGGATTCCGGAATTTCTCCCTGCAGGATTCCGGAATTTCCCACAGAATGCCGGAATTTTCCGTGAGATTCCAGAATTTTTCCCCGCGGGATTCCGGAATTTTCTCCCGTGGGATTCCAGGAATTTTTTTTTCCACCGGATTCCAGAATTTCTCTGCGGGATTCCAGAATTTTCCTGCAGGATTCCGGAATTTTCTCCGTGGGATTCCGGAAGTTTTGCCCGTGGGATCCCGGAATTTTCCCGCAGGATTCTGGAATTTTTCCCGCGGAACTCTAGAATTTTCTCCCGTGGGATTCCCGAATTTTCTCCATGGGATTCCGGGAATTTTCTCCCTGCAGGATTCCAGAATTTCTCCCGTGGGATTCCGGGATTTTCCTCTGTGGGATTCCCGAATTTTTTTCCGCGGGATTCTGTAATTTTCCTGCGGGATTCCGGGAATTTTCTCTGTGGGATTCTGGAATTTTTCCCGTGGGATTCCAGCAATTTTTTCCCGCCGGATTCCAGAATTTTCCCCGTGGGATTCCGGAATTTTCTCTGCACGATTCTGGAATTTCCTGCGCGGGATTCTGGAATTTTCCCTCGGGATTCCGGAATTTTCTGTCGAATTCCGGAATTTTCCTGCAGGATTCCGGAATCGTCCCTGCGGGATTCTGAAATTTTTTCCGCAGAATGCCGGAATTTTCCGTGGGATTCCGGGATTTTCCCCGCGGGATTCTGGAATTTCTCCCGCGGGATTCCGGAATTTTCTCTGCGGGATTCCAGATTTTTTTTCCGTGGGATTCCTGAATTTCTCCCACGAGATTCTGGGAATTTTCCTGTGGGATTCCGGGAATATTTTTCTCATCGGGATTCCGGGAATTTTCCCCGCAGCTCCTGGGGGCGGAGGAGCCGCCGCTGCCGGTGCCGGCCGATCCCGGGGAGGTGACGCACGGATACGTCGACATCCGGGTACGGAAATCCGGGAATTTGGGGGTGGAATCCCGGATTTGGGGGGTGGCTGAAATTCCCTGGAATTCCAGAAACCTGGGAATGGCTGAAATTCCGAGATTCGGGAAAATTCCAGGGTTTGGGATGGGCTGGGATCTGAGAGTGGTTGGAATTCCATGAAATTCCAGGATTTGGGGAAAAATGCCAGGATCTGGGGAGTGGCTGAAATTCCATGGAATTCCAGGATCTGAGAAAATTCGGATCGGGGAAAAAGAGGGAAAAAAAAACCAAAGCAAAACCAACGGGAAAATTTGGGAAAATTCCAGGATTTGGGATGGGCTGGGATCTGGGAATGGGCTGGAATTCCATGAAACCGCAGGATTTGGGAAAAATTCCAAGGGTTTGGGATGGGCTGGGATCTGGGAATATCTGAGATTCCCGGATTTGGGAATGGGGGGGAATTCCAGGATCTGGGGGAGTGGCTGGAATTCCATGGAATTCCAGGATTTGGGAGGAAAAATTCCAGGAAATGGGAAAAAGGGGGAAAAAAAATGGGAGAAAAAAAGGAGGAAAAACGAAAAAAAAAAAAAAAAACCACGGGAAAAAGGGAGGGAAAAAAAAAAAAGAGGGAAAAAAATCCAGGAAAAAAAAATGGGGGAAAAAGAAAGGGAGAGAAAAAAAATGGGAAGGAAGAGGGAAAAGGAGAGAAAAAAAAAAGAGGGGAAAAAAAAAAGGGAAAGAGGGAGAAAATTCAGGATAAAAATTCCAGGGAAAATGGGAGAAAATGAAAGGGGAAAAAGGAGAGAAAAATCGGGAAAAAAAAATGGGGGAAAAAAGGGGGAAAATGAGAAGGGAAAATTCAGGAGGAAGAAAAAAAAAAGAGGAAAAAAGGAGGAAAAAAGGGGAAAAAAATGGGAGAAAAAAGGAGGAAAAAAAGGGAAAAAGGGGGGAAAATGGGAAAAAGAGGGAAAATGAAAAGGAAAAAATTCAGGAAAAAAAATGAGGGAAAAGGAGGTGAAAAAGGAGGAAAAGTGGGGAAAATGAAAGGGGAAAAGAAAAAACAGGAAAAAAAGAGGAAAAAAAATGGGAAAAAAAGGGGGAAAACACCGGGGAAAATGGGGGGGAAAAGGGAAAAAAAATGGGAAAAATTCAGGAAAAAAATGAGGAAAAAAGGAGAAAAAAAAAATGGGAATAAAGAGGGAAAAAATGGGAGAAAAAAGGAGGGAAAAGATGGGGAAAAGGGAGAAAATGAAAGGGGAAAAAGGGAGAGAAAAACCGAGAAAAAGGGGGGAAAAAAGGGGGAAAAGGGGAAAAAAAAGGGAAAAAGGAGGAAAATGAAAAGGAAAAAAATCAAGAAAAACTGGGGGGAAAAAAAAAGGGGGAAAACCAGGGAAAAAATGGGAAAAAAGAGGGAAAAAATGGGAGGAAAAAGGGGGGAAACGAGAAGGAAAAAATTCAGGGAAAAATGAGGAAAAAAGAAGGAAAAAAACGGGGAAAAAATGGGAAGGAAGAGGGAAAAGGAGAGAAAAAAAAAAAAAGAGGGGAAAAAGAAAGGGAAAGAGGGAGAAAATTCAGGAAAAAATTCCGGGGAAAATGGGAGGAAATGAAAGGGGAAAAAGGAGAGAAAAACCGGGAAAAAAAAATGGGGGAAAAAAAAATGGGGAAAATGAGAAGGAAAAATTCAGGAGAAAAAAAATATGAGGAAAAAAGTAGAAAAAAAAGGGAAAAAAGAGGAAAAAATGGGAGAAAAAAGGAGGAAAAAAATGGAAAAATGGGGAAAATGAAAAGGAAAAAATTCAGGAAAAAAATGAGGAAAAAGGAGGTGAAAAAGGGGAAAAGTGGGGAAAATGAAAGGGGAAAAGAGAAAAAACGGGAAAAAAGAGGAAAAAAATGGGAAAAAAAGGGGGAAAACAAAGGGGAAAATGGGGGGAAAAAGGGAAAAAAATGGGAAAAATTCAAGAGAAAAATGAGGAAAAAAGGAGAAAAAAAAATGGGAATAAAGAGGGAGAAAATGGGAGAAAAAAGGAGGGAAAAGATGGGGAAAAGGGAGAAAAGGAAAGGGGAAAAAGGAGAGAAAAACCGGGAAAAAAGGGGGGGAAAAGGCGGAAAATGAGAAGGAAAAAATCAGGAGAAAAATATGAGGAAAAAAGGGGGAAAAAAACAGGAAAAAAACGGGGAAAAAAGAGGAAAAAAAAGGGAAAAAAGAGGAAAAAATGGGAGAAAAAAGGAGGAAAAAATGGAAAAAGGGGGAAAATGAAAAGGAAAAAATTCAGGAAAAAAAATGAGGGAAAAGGAGGTGAAAAAGGAGGAAAAGTGGGGAAAATGAAAGGGGAAAAGAAAAAACGGGAAAGAAGAGGAAAAAATGGGAAAAAAGGGGGGAAAACACCGGGGAAAATGGGGGGAAAAATGGGAAAAAAATGAGAAAAATTCAGGAAAAAATGAGGAAAAAAGAAGAAAAAAATGGGAATAAAAAGGGAAAAAATGGGAGAAAAAAGGAGGGAAAAGATGGGGAAAAGGGAGAAAATGAAAGGGGAAAAAGGAGAGAAAAACCGGGAAAAAAGGGGGGAAAAAAGGAGGAAAAGGAGGAAAATGAAAAGGAAAAAAAATCAAGAAAAACTGGGGAAAAAAAAAAAGGGGGAAAACAGGGAAAAAATGGGAAAAAAAGAGGGAAAAAATGGGAGGAAAAAGGGGGGAAACGAGAAGGAAAAAATTCAGGGGAAAATGAGGAAAAAAGGAGAAAAACCTGGAAAAAAAGCCAAGAAAAAAGGAGGAAAAAAATGGGAAAAGGCAGAAAATAAAAGGGAAAAATTCAGGAAAAAAATGAGGAAAAAAGGAGAAAAAAGGGAAAAAAAGGGAAAAATGAGAAAGAAAAATTCAGGAAAAAGAAAGAGAAAAAAAAAAGGAAAAAATGGGAGAAAAAAAGAGAAAAAAAATGGGAAAAAGGGGGGAAAATGGGAGAAAAAAGGTGGGAAAAATGGGGAAAGGGGAGAAAATAAAAGGGAAAAAATTCAGGAAAAAATGAGGAAAAAAGGAGAAAAGACGGGAAAAAAGAGGAAAAAAAATGGGAGGAAAAAGGAGGAAAAAACTGGAGAAAAAGAGGAAAAATGGGAAAAAGGGGGAAAAGGAAAAGGAAAAAATTCAGGAAAAAAAACGAGGAAAAAAGGAGAAAAAGCAGGAAAAAACGAGAAAAAAGGAGGAAAAAAAATGGGAAAAGGCAGAAAATAAAAGGGAAAAAATTCAGGAAAAAATGAGGAAAAAAAGGAGAAAAAAACGGGAAAAAGGGGGAAAAAGGGGGAAAAAGCTGGAAAATCCGGGAAAAGTTGGGAATTCCGGGTGTTTTTTTTTTTCCCCGCAGCCGGGGGTGCGGCTGCACTTTGCGGAGCTGGGCCAGGGCCCGGCGCTCTGCCTGTGCCACGGCTTCCCCGACTCCTGGCGCACCTGGCGCTTCCAGGTGAGGGAGCCGGGGGGGTGGGAAATGCCGGGAAATTCCCCAGAATTCCCCAAAAAAAATTACCGAAAAAATTCCCAAAAAATTCCCCAAGAAATTCGCAAGAAATTCCCCAAAAAATTCAAAAAAATTCCCAAGAAATTCCCCAAAAATTCCCCAGAATTCCCCGAAAAAATTCTGAAGAAATTCACAAAAAATTCCCAAGAAATCCCCAAGAAATTCACAAAAAATTCCCAAGAAATTCACAAAAATTTCCCCAGAATTCCAAAAAAAAAAAAAAATCCCCAAAAAACTCCCAAGAAATTCCCCAAAAATTCCAAAAAATTCTCAAAAAATTCCCCCAAAATTCCCAAAAATTCCCAAGAAATTCCCAAAAAATTCCCCAGAATTCCCAAAAAGATTCCCAAAAAAATTCCCAAGAAATTCCCCAAAAATTCCCAAGAAATTCCCCAAAAATTCCAAGAAATTCCCCAAAAATTCCCCCAAAATTCCCAAGAAATTCACAAAAAATTCCCCAGAATTCCCCAGAAAAATTCCCAAAAAAATTCCCAAGAAATTCCCAAAAATTCCCAAAAAATTATCAAGAAATTCACAAAAAATTCCCAGAATTCCCAAAAAAAAAAAATTCCGAAAAAATTCCCAAGAAATTCCTCAAAAATTCCCCAAAAATTCCCAAGAAATTCACCAAAAATTCCCCCAAAAAATTCCCAAGAAATTCCCCAAAAATTCCCAAAAAATTATCAAGAAATTCACAAAAAATTCCCCAGAATTCCCAAAAAAAAAAAAATTCCGAAAAAATTCCCAAGAAATTCCTCAAAAATTCCCCAAAAATTCCCAAGAAATTCACCAAAAATTCCCCCAAAAAATTCCCAAGAAATTCCCCAAAAATTCCAAAAAAATTCCCAAGAAATTCACAAAAAATTCCTCAGAATCCCCCAAAAAATTCCCGAAAAAATTCCCAAGAAATTCCCCCAAAATTCCCAAGAAATTCCCCAAAAATTAAAAAAAAAATTTCCAAGAAATTCCCCAAAAATTCCCAAAGATTCCCAAGAAATTCACAAAAAATTCCCCAGAATCCCAAAAAAAATTCCCAAAAAAATTCCCAAGAAATTCCCCAAAAATTCCCAAAAAATCCCCAAGAAATTCACAAAAAATTCACAAAAAATTCCCAAGAAATTCCCCAAAAATTCACAAAAAATTCCCAAGAAATTCAGCAAAAATTCCCCAGAATTCCCAAAAAAAATTCCCGAAAAAATTCCCAAGAAATTCCCCAAAAATTCCAAAAAAATTCCCAAGAAATTCACCAAAAATTCCAAAAAATTCCCAAAAAATTCCCAAAAAATTCACCAAAAATTCCCAAAAAATTCCCCCAAAAATCCCCCCAAAATTCCCAAGAAATTCCAAAAAAATTCCCAAGAAATTCCCCAAAAATTCCCCAAAGATTCCCAAGAAATTCACAAAAAATTCCCCAGAATTCCCAAAAAATTCCCGAAAAACTTCCCAAGAAATTCCCCGAAAATTCCCAAGAAATTCCCCAAAAATTCAAAAAAATTCCAAGAAATTCACAAAAAATTCCCCAGAATTCCAAAAGAAAAATTCCTGAAAAAACTCCCAAGAAATTCCCCAAAAATTCCCCAAAATTCCCAAGAAATTCCCCAAAAATTCCCAAAAAATTCACAAGAAATTCACAAAAAATTCCCAAGAAATTCACCAAAATTCCCAAGAAATTCACAAAAAATTCCCAAGAAATTCACA
Organism: Phylloscopus trochilus trochilus; assembly: GCA_016584745.2. Taxonomy (NCBI): domain Eukaryota; kingdom Metazoa; phylum Chordata; class Aves; order Passeriformes; family Phylloscopidae; genus Phylloscopus; species Phylloscopus trochilus. The sequence continues at coordinate 33,162 of WQNJ02000146.1, forward strand.
AAAAATTCCCCAGAATTCCCCAAAAAAATTCCCAAGAAATTCCCAAAAAATTCCAAAAAATCCCCAAGAAATTCACAAAAAATTCCCCAGAATTCCCAAAAAAAATTCCCGAAAAAATTCCCAAGAAATTCCCCAAAAATTCCCCAAAAATTCCCAAGAAATTCACAAAAAATTCCCAAGAAATTCACAAAAAATTCCCCAAAGATTCCAAAGAAATTCACAAAAAATTCCCCAGAATTCCCAAAAAAATTCCCAAAAAAATTCCCAAGAAATTCCCCAAAAATTCCCAAGAAATTCACCAAAAATTCCGCCAAAAGTTCCCAAAAAATTCCCAAGAAATTCCAAAAAAATTCCCAAGAAATTCACAAAAAAATCCAAGAAATTCACAAAAAATTCCCCCAGAAAATTCCCAAGAAATTCCCCAAAAATTCCCCAAAGATTCCCAAGAAATTCCCAAAAAATTCACAAAAAATTCCCAAGAAATTCACAAAAAATTCCCCAGAATTCCCCAAAAAAATTCCCCAAAAAATTCCCGAAAAAATTCCCAAGAAATTCACAAAAAATTTCCAAAAAATTCCCCAAAAAATTCCCAAGAACTTCCAAAAATTTCTCAAAAATTCCAAATAATTCCATCAAAAATTAAAAAAAATTCCCCCAAATTCCCAAAACATTCCCCAAAAATCCCCAAAAATTCCCAAAAATTGTCATAAAATTTGCAACAATTCCCAAAAAAACTCAAAAAAATTAAAAAAAAATTACCAAAAATTCAAAAAAAAAATCCCCCCCAAAAAAAAAATCCGAAAAGTTCCCCCAAAATTCCAAAAAAAGTAAAAAAAATAAAAAAAATTTCAAAAAATCCCAAAAAATTCCCCCCAAAATTCTAAAAAATTACAAAAAAATTTTCAAAAAATTCCAAAAAATTCCCCCAAAAATCCCTAAAATTCCCAAAAATTCCAAAAAATTCCCAAAAAAGTCCAAAAAATTAAAAAAAGTCCCCCCAAAATTCCCCAAAATTCTGAAAAATTCCCCAAAAGTTCCAAAAAAATTCCCCAAAATAAAAAAATCCAAAAAATCCCCCAAAAATCCCCAAAAATTCCCCCAAAAAATCCCCAAAAATTCCAAAAAATTCCCAAAAATCAAAAAAAAAATCCCAAAAAATCCCCCCCAAAAAATCCCAAAAATTCAAAAAAATTCCAAAAAGTTCCCAAAAAATCCCCCCAAAACCCCCCAAAATTCCGAAAAATTAAAAAAAAAAAATAGAAATAAAAGAATCCCAAAAAAATCCCCCCCAAAATTCCAAAAAAATTCCAAAAAAAATCCCCAAAAAATCCTCAACCCTTCCCCAAAAATTCCCCCCAAATTCCCAACCCATCCCCCCCGAATCCCCCCAATCGCTGTCATTCCGGATCCAGATGGGGCCGCTGGCCGAGGCCGGGTTCCGGGTGCTGGCGCTGGAGATGAAAGGGGTACGGAGAGTCCAGTGCGCCCCCTGGTGGGTGAGAGACACGGGGAGAGTGGCATGATGGGATTGATGGGAACGCAGGGAATGATGGGAGTGATGGGAATGATGGGAATGATGGGAGTGATGGGAATGATGGGAGTGATGGGAATGTGGGAATGATGGGAGTGATGGGAATGATGGGAGTGATGGGAATGATGGGAATGATGGGAATGATGGGAGTGATGGGAATGATGGGAATGATGGGAGTGATGGGAATGATGGGAATGATGGGAATGTGGGAATGTGGGAATGATGGGAGTGATGGGAACGCAGGGAATGATGGGAACGCAGGGAATGATGGGAATGATGGGAGTGATGGGAGTGATGGGAGTGATGGGAGTGATGGGAATGATGGGAGTGATGGGAGTGATGGGAATGATGGGAATGATGGGAATGATGGGAGTGATGGGAATGATGGGAATGTGGGAATGATGGGAGTGATGGGAATTATGGGAATGATGGGAACGCAGGGAATGATGGGAATGATGGGAGTGATGGGAATGATGAGAATGATGGGAACGCAGGGAATGATGGGAATGATGGGAATGTGGGAATGATGGGAATGATGGGATTGATGGGAATGTGGGAATGATGGGAGTGATGGGAATGATGGGAATGATGGGAATGATGGGAGTGATGGGAGTGATGGGAATGATGGGAGTGATGGGATTGTGGGAATGTGGGAATGATGGGAATGATGGGAATGATGGGAATGATGGGAATGATGGGAATGATGGAATGATGGGAGTGATGGGAGTGATGGGAGTGATGGAAATGATGGGAATGATGGGAATGATGGGAATGATGGGAATGTGGGAATGATGGGAGTGATGGGAGTGATGGGAATGATGGGAGTGATGGGATTGTGGGAATGTGGGAATGATGGAAATGATGGGAATGATGGGAGTGATGGGAATGATGGGAATGATGGGAATGATGGGAGTGATGGGAATGATGGGAATGATGGGAATGATGGGAGTGATGGGAGTGATGGGAATGATGGGAGTGATGGGAATGATGGGAATGATGGGAATGATGGGAATGATGGGAGTGATGGGAATGATGGGAACGCAGGGAATGCTGGGAGTGATGGGAATGATGGGAACGCAGGGAATGCTGGGAGTGATGGGAGTGATGGGAGTGATGGAATGGTGGGAATGGTGGGAATGATGGGAGTGATGGGAATGATGGGAATGGTGGGAATGATGGGAGTGATGGGAATGATGGGAATGGTGGGAATGATGGGAATGGTGGGAATGATGGGAGTGATGGGAATGATGGGAGTGATGGGAACACAGGGAATGATGGGAGTGATGGGAGTGATGGGAGTGATGGGAACACAGGGGAATGATGGGAGTGATGGGAGTGATGGGAATGTGGGAATTCTGGGAATTCCAGGATGAGCTGGGAATTCTGGGAATTCCAGGATGAGCTGGGAATTCTGGGGTGGCCTGGGAATTCCAGGAGATTCTGGGATGGGCTGGGAATTCTGGAATGGGAATTCTGAGCTGGGAATTTTGGGAGGGGCTGGGAATTTGTGGGAAGTCTGGGAATTCCGGAAGGAGGTTGTGGGATCGGCCGGGAATTCCGGGGTGAATTTGGAATTCCAGGAAGAGCTGGGAATTTTGGGATGGGCTGGGATGAGTTGGGAATTCCTGGGATGGGAATTCTGGGATGGGAATGCCAGAGGGGCCAGGAATTCTGGGAGTTCTGGGATGGGAATTCCAGGAATTCTGGGATGGAAATGCTGGGAATTCCTGGAATACCGGGATGGGAATTCTGGGGTGGGCTCAGAATTCCAGGAAGAGCTGGGAATTCTGGGATGGGCCAGGAATTCTGGGAATTCCGGGATGGGCCGGGAATTCCAAAGCCAATTCCGAGCATTCCCAGATTTGGAATCGGGAATTTTTTGGGGATTTTGGGGATTTTTTTTTTTTCCTCCGAATTCCAAGGATCCAACAGATCCACGGGAGTTAAGAAATGAAAATGAAAATGAAATTAAAAATGTTTAATTGATTTTTCTTTATTTCCCCTGCAGACATCGAGGAATATTCCCAGGAGCGAATCTGCAAAGTGAGAGAGTTTTGGGAATTTTTTTGGAATTTTTTTGGAATTTTTTGGGAATTTTGGGGATTTATTTGAATTTTTTTGGGAATTGTTAGGAGTTTTTTGGGAGGTTTTTTTGGAATTTTTGGGAATTGCTGGGAATTTTTTGGGAAATTTTCGGAATTTTGGGAGATTTTTTGGGAATTGTTGGGAATTTTTTGGGAATTGTTGGGGATTGTTGGGTGAATTTTTTTGGAATGTTTTTAGAATTTTGGGGATTTTTTTGAATTTTTGGGAATTGTTGGGAATTATTCAGGAATTTTTTGAAAATTTTGGGGGTTTTTTGGGAATTCTTGTGAATTGGGAATTTTGGGGGACTTTTTTGGGAATTGTTGGGAATTTTTGGGGGAATTTTTTTTAATTTGGGGGATTTTTTGGGAATTGATTGAAATTTTTTGGAATTGTTGGGGGAATTTGTTTGGGAATTTTGGGGATTTTTTTTGGTATTTTTGGGCATTGTTGGGAATTATTTTGGGGGATTTTTTTTGGGAAATTTTGGGTAATTTTTGGGGATTTTTTTTTGAATTCTCTGGAATTGGGAATTTTTGGGGATTTTTTTGGGAATTGATTGAAATTTCTTGGAATAGTTGAGAATTTTTTGGGAATTTCTTGGGAATTTTGGGGGATTTTTTTGAATTTTTGGGAATTCTTGGGATTTTTTTGGGGAATTTTTTGGGAATTGTTGAGAACTGAGAATTGTTTAGAATTGTTGGGAATTTTTTGGGAATTGTTGGGAAATTTGGGGGATTTTTTTGGGAAGAGTTGGGGATTTGGGGGGAATTTTATGGGAATTGATGGGAATTGGGAATTTTTTGGCAATTTTGGGAATTTTTTTGGAATTTTTCTGGATTTTTTTTTTTAATGCTGAGAATTGTTGAGAATGTTTTTCAATTTCGGGGAAATTTTGGGAATTTTTTTGGGAATTTTTGGGAATTTTCAGGGATTTTCGGGAATTGTTGAGAATTGTTGGGAATTCTTGGGATTTTGGGGGGGATTTTTTTGGAATTCTGGGAAATTTTTTGGAATTTTTTTGGAATTGTGGGAAATTTGGGGGAATTTTCTGGGAATTCTTGGGAGGTTTTTGGGAATTTTGGGGGGGAATTCTGGGAATTTTTTTGGGAATTCTTGGAATTTTTGGGGAATTTTTGGGGAATTTTGTGGGAATTTGATGGGAATTGATGGGAATTGGGAATTTTTTTTTGAATTTTTGGATTTTTTTTTTTATTGCTGGGAATTGTTGAGAAATTTTTTTTTGAAGTTTTGGGAATTCTTGGGAATTTTGGGGGAATTTTGGGAATTTTTGAGAATTGTTGGAAATTCTTGGGTTTTTTTTTTTTTTTTTGAATTCTGGGAATTCTTGGGAGTTCTTTCGGAATTTTTGGGGGGGAATTGTGGGAATTTTTTCGGGAATTCTTGGGAATTTTTGGAAATTTTGGGGGAATTTTGTGGGAATTTGATGGGAATTGATGGGAATTGGGAATTTTTTGGGAATTCTTGGGAAATTTTTGGGATTTTTTGGTGATTTCTTGGGGAATTCCGGGAAATTTTTTTTTGAATTGTTGGAAATTTTGGGGGGAATTTTTTGGGGAATTTTGGGGGGAATTTTTGGGGAATTCTGAGAATTGTTGGGAATTTTTTGGGAGTTTTTGAGGAATGGTTGGGAATGGAAATTGAATTTTTTTTTTTTTTCCCCCCAGGATTTTGTGACTTTCCTGGATAAACTGGTGAGGAGATGGAGCCGGAATTCCAGGAAAAGTCGGGAATTCTCCCTGAATCCTTGGAATTTCGAGCTTTGGGATTTCTGGGATGAGCCCAAGGGGAGGGGAAAAAAAGGGGGGGGAAAAAAACATGAGAAAAAAACGGGGAAAAATGCTGGGAAAAGAGGAGGGGAAAGGGGGGAAAAGGCAGAAGAAAGAGGGAGAATTTGAGGGGAAAAGGAGGGGAAAGGAGCAGAAAAAATGAGGGGAAAAAGGGAAAAAAAGAGGGAAAATCCGATTGAAAAAGGAGAACAAAGAGCAGGAAAAAAATGGGGAAAAAATGGGAGGAAAAGGAGGGGAAAAGGGAGAAATGAGGGGAGAAAAAGGGAGGGAAATGAAGGAAAAAGAGGGAAAATGAGGGGAAAAAACAGAAAAGAAATGGGAAAGAATCAGGGGGAAAAAGGAGGGGAAAGGAGGAAAAAAACCCCGGGAAATTCTGGGGAAGGATCCTGGGAAACTCCTGGGGGGAAAAGGCAGAAAAAAGCAGAGAATTTGAGGGGAAAAGGAGGGGAAAGGAGCAGAAAAAATGGGGAAAAAGGGGAAAAAAGAGGGAAAATCCGAGTGAAAAAGGAGAAAAAAGAGCAGAAAAAATGGGGGGGAAAGGGGAAAAAGGGGGAAAAAAAGGAGGAGAAAAGAGAGGGAAAAAGCCAAAAAAAAAAGTGGAAAATGAGGGGGGAAAAGGAGGGAAAAGGGGAAAAAAAAAAGAGGAAAAAGAACAGAAAAAAAAAGAGGGGAAAAGGGAAAAATAAGGCAGAAAAGAACGGGGGAGTGAGGGAAAAGGAGAAAAAGGCAGAAAAAAGAGGGAGAATCTGAGGGGAAAAGGAGGGAAAAAGAGGGGGGGAAAATGGGGGGAAAAGGGGAAAAAAGAGGGAAAATCCGAGTGAAAAAGGAGAAAAAAGAGCAGAAAAAATGGGGGAAAAAGGGGGAAATGAGGGGAAAATGAGGGAAAAAATCCCAGAAAAGAATGGGAAAAATGAGGGTGAAAGGCAGAGAAAAGAGGGAGAGTCTGAGGGGAAAAGGAGGAAAAAGGGGCAGAAAAAAATCGAGGGGGAAGGAGAAAAAAGAGGAGAAAAAGGGGGAAAAGAGGGGAAAAAATCCGAGAAAAAAAAAGGGGAAAATGTTGGGAAAAGAGGAGGGGAAAGGGAGAAAAAGAGGGAGAGTCTGAGGGGGAAAGGAGGGAAAAACCAGAGAAAAAATGGGGGAAAAAGAGGAAAAATGGGAGAAAAAGGAGGGAAAATGGGGAAATGAGGGAGAAAAAGGGAGGGAAATGAAGGAAAAAAGAGGGAAAAGGAGGGGAAAAAGAGCAGAAAAAATGGGGGGAAAAAGGGGGGAAAAAAAGAGGGAAAAAAGGAGGGAAAAGAGGGAAAATCCGAGGGAAAAGGGAGAAAAAAGAGCAGAAAAAAAAATGGGGGGGAAAGGGGGAAAATGAGGGGGAAAAGGGAGGGAAATGGAAGGGAAAAAAGAGGGGAAATGAGGGAAAAAACGCAGAAAATATTGGGAGAAATGAGAGAGAAAAAGGGAGGGAAATGGGGGAAAAAAAGAGGGGAAAATGAGGGGAAAACCCAGAAAAGAATGGGGGAAATGAGGAAAATGAAAGGAAAAAAAAAAAGGGGGGAAAATGAGGGGGGAAAGAACCAGAAAAGAAATGGGAAAAATGCTGGGAAACAAAGGAGGGAAAAGGGGGGAAAAGGCAGAAAAAAGAGGGAGAATCTGAGAGAAAAAGGAGGAAAAAAGCAGAAAAAAAATGGGGAAAAATTGAGGCAAAAAATGGGGAAAAAGGAAAAAAGGGGGGAAAAGGAGGAGAAAAAAAGAGGGAAAAAAGCCCAGAAAAGAATGGGAAAAATGAGGGGGAAAGGAGGGAAAAGGGAAAAAAAAAGGAAAAAGAACAGAAAAAAAAAGAGGGGAAAAAGGGAAATGAGGGGGAAAAAGGAATGAGGATCTGAGAGAAAAAGGAGGAAAAAAGCAGAAAAAAAAAGGGGAAAAATTGAGGCAAAAAATGGGGAAAAAGGGAAAAAGAAGGAGGAAAAAAAAAGGGAAAAAGCAAAAAAAAAAGTGGAAAATGAGGGGGGAAAAGGAGGGAAAAGAGGGGGGAAAAAAAGAGAAAAAAGAACAGAAAAAAAAGAGGGAAAAAAGGGAAATGAGAGCAAAAAATGGGGGAAATGGAAGGGAAATAAAAAAAGAGGGGAAAAGCAGGAGAGAAAGGCAGAAAAGAACAGGGGAGTGAGGGAAAAAGGGGGAAAAGGCAGAAAAAAGAGGGAGAATCTGAGGGGAAAAGGAGGAAAAAGAGCAGAAAAAATGGGGAAAAAAGGGAGGGAAATGGAAGAAAAAAAAAGGGGAAAATGAGGGAGAAAGTGCAGGAAAGGATGGGGGAAATGAGGAGGAAAAAGCAAAGGGAAAAGGGGGAAAAGGCAGAAAAAAGAGAGAGAATCTGAGGGGGAAAGGAGGTTAAAAAGAGCAGAAAAAAAGGAGGAAAAAGGGAAAAAGGGGAGGAAATGAGGGGGGAAAAGGAGGGAAATGGAAGGGAAAAAAGAGGGAAAAAACCAGAAAAGAAATGGGAAAAAAAATGCAGGAATAAAAGGAGGAAAAGGCAGAAAAATGAGGGAGAACTTGAGGGGAAAAGGAGGAAAAAGAGCAGAAAAAATGGGGGAAAAAGGGGAAATTAGGGGGGAAAAAAGGGAGGGAAATGGAGAAGAAAAAAGGAGAAAATGAGGGGAAAACCCCAGAAAAGAAATGGGGGAAATGAGGGAAATGGAAGGAAAAAAAAAGGGGAAAATGAGGGGGGAAAGAACCAGAAAAGAAATGGGAAAAATTGCAGGGAAACAAAGGAGGGAAAAGGAGGAAAAGGCAGAAAAAAGAGGGAGAATCTGAGAGAAAAAGGAGGAAAAAAGCAGAAAAAAAAATGGGGGAAAATTGAGGCAAAAAATGGGGAAAAAGGGAAAAAGGAGGAGAAAAAAAAAGAGATAAAAAGCCAAAAAAAAAAAAAAAAAGTGGGAAATGAGGGGGGAAAAGAGAAAAAGAACAGAAAAAAAGAGGGGAAAAAAGGGAAATGAGAGCAAAAAAGGGGGGAATGGAAGGGAAATAAAAAAAGAGGGGAAAAGCAGGAGAGAAAGGCAGAAAAGAATGGGGGGAGTGAGGGAAAAGGGGGAAAAGGCAGAAAAAGAGGGAGAATCTGAGGGGAAAATGGGGAAAAAAGGGGGAAAAATGGGGGAAAAGGGAGGGGAAAAGTGAAGAAAAAGGCAGAAAAAACAAAGGAGGATTTAAGAGAAAAAGGAGGGAAAAAAGCAGAAAAAAATGGGGGAAAAGGAGGAGAAAAAAGAGGGGAAAAGCCCAGAAAAGAACGGGGAAAATGAGGGAAAAAAGGAGGGAAAAGAGGGGAAAAAAAAAAAAAAAAAAAAAAAAGAACGGAAAAAAGAGGGGAAAAAGGGAAATGAGAGCAAAAAAAGGGGGGAAATGGAAGGGAAATAAAAAATGAGGGGAAAAAACCAGAAAAGAAATGGGAAAAATGCAGGAATAAAAGGAGGAAAAGGCAGAAAAATGAGGGAGAATTTGAAGGGGTAAGGAGGAAAAAAGAGCAGAAAAAATGGGGGAAAAAGGGGAAATTAGGGGGGAAAAAAGGGAGGGAAATGGAGAAGAAAAAAGGAGAAAATGAGGGGAAAACCCCAGAAAAGAAATGGGGGGAAATGAGGGAAATGGAAGGAAAAAAAAAAAGGGGAAAATGAGGGGGGAAAGAACCAGAAAAGAAATGGAAAAAAATGCTGGGAAAAGAAAGGAAGGAAAAGGAGGAAAAGGCAGAAAAAAGAGGGAGAATCTGAGAGAAAAAGGAGGAAAAAAGCAGAAAAAAAATGGGGAAAAATTGAGGCAAAAAATGGGGAAAAAAGGGAAAAAGGAGGAGAAAATAAAAGAGGGAAAAAGCCAAAAGAAAAAGTGGGAAATGAGGGGGGAAAAGGAGGGAAAAGGGGAAAAAAAGAGAAAAAAGAACAGAAAAAAAAAGAGGGGAAAAAGGGAAATGAGGGGGAAAAAGGAAGGAGGATCTGAGAGAAAAAGGAGGGAAAAAAGCAGAAAAAAATGGGGGAAAAGGGAGGGGAAAAAATGGGGAAAAAGGAGGAGAAAAAGAGGGAAAAAGCCAAAAAAAAAGTGGAAAATGAGGGGGGAAAAGGAGGGAAAAGGGGAGGAAAAAAGAGAAAAAAGAACAGAAAAAAAGAGGGGAAAAGGAGAATGAAAAGAAAAAAACAAAACAGAAATGAGGAGGGAATGGGAAAAATGAGGGAAAAAAGTGGGAAAAATGGAAGAGATCGATGGAATTGAGGGAAAAAAGTGGGAAACGATGGAAGGGATTGAGGAAAAAGAGGGAAAAAAGTGGGAAAAGGCTGCGGGGAATTGAGGGAATTTTGGCCCCGGCAGGGAATGGCTCAGGTGGTGCTGGTGGGGCACGACTGGGGCGGCGCCGTGGCCTGGAACGTGGCGCTGTTCTACCCCGAGCGGCTGCGGTGAGCCCGGAACGGCGGAAAAACCGGGGGGAAAAATCCTGGGAAATGCTGGGAAAATCCTGGGGGGGAAAATCCTGGGGGAAATCCCGGGAAATGCTGGGAAAATTGTGGGAAAAATCCTGGGGGAAATCTGGGAAAAATCCTGGGAAACAATCCCGGAGAAATCTGGGAAAAATCCTGGGGGAAATCTGGGAAACAATCCCAGGAAAATATGAGGGAATTCTGGGAAAATCCTGGGAAATGCTGGGGAATTCTGGGAAAAATCCTGGGGGAAATATGGGAAAAGTCCTGGGAAAATATGAGGGAATTCTGGGAAAAATCCTGGGAAAATCTTGGGGGAATTCTGGGAAAAATCCTGGGAAAATGTGGGGAACAATCCCGGGAAATGCTGGGGGAAATTGTGGGGAATGCTGGGAAGTTCTGGGGAAAAATCCTGGGAAAAAATCTTGGGAAATTGTGGGGAAGAATCCCAGGAAATCCCAGGAAATTCTGGGGAAAATGCTGGGAAATGCTGGGAAACAATCCCGGGAAATGCTGGGAAAATTGGGGGGAAATCCTGGGGGAAATCTGGGAAAATCCTGGGAAAATTCCGCGAAAATCCTGGGAAACAATCCTGGGAAATGCTGGGGGAATTCTGGGAAATGCCAGGGGCATTCTGGGAAAAATCCTGGGAAAAATCCTGGGAAAATATGGGGAACAATCCCAGGAAATGCTGGGGGAAATTGTGGGAAATGCTGGGAAAAAGTCTGGGAAATTCCAGGTTGAAATTGTGGGAATGGCTGGGAAGTTCTGGGGGAAAAATCCTGGGAAAATCCTGGGAAAATGTGGGGAAGAATCCCAGGAAATCCTGGGAAATTCTGCGGAAAATCCGGGGAAATGCTGGGGGAATTCTGGGAAATGCTGGGAAAATGCTGGGGAAAATCCTGGGAAAAATTTGTGGGAAATGCTGGAAAAGTCATGGGAAATTCTGGGGAAATGCTGGAAAATTCTGGGGAATTCTGGGAAAATCCCGGGAAATGCTGGGAAATTCTGGGAAAAATCCTGGAAAATCCTGGGGAAAATTCGTGGGAAATTCTGTGGAAAATCCCGGGAAATTCTGGGCGAAGTTCTGGGGGAAATTGTGGGAAATGCTGGGGGAAATCCTGGGAAATTCTTGGGAAGTTCTGGGAAATCCCAGAAAAAATCGCCCCAAAATCCCCAAAAATTCAAAAAAAATTCCCAGAAAAATCCCCCAAAAATCCCCCAAAATTCCCAAAAAATCCCAGAAAATTCCAAAAAATCCCAGAAAAATAAATAAAAAAAAATCCACCAAAAAATCCCCGAGAAAACTCAAAAAAAATCCCAGAAAATCCCCCAAAAATCTGAGAAAAATCCCCCAAAAATCCCAGAAAATCCCCCAAAAAATCCCAGAAAATCCCCCCAAAAATCCCAGAAAATTCCAAAAAATACCCCCAAAAATCCCAGAAAATCCCCCCCAAAAATCCCAGAAAATCCCCAAAAAAGTCCCAGAAAAAAAATCCCGCCCAAGATCTGAGAAAAATCCCAGAAAATCCCCAAAAATTCCCGAAAAATCCCAGAAAAATCTAAAAGAAATCCCCGAAAAATCCCAGAAAATCCCCCAAAAATCCCAGAAAAATCCCAGAAAAATCCCCCAAAAATCCCAGAAAATCCCCAAAAAGTCCCAAGAAAGTCCCAGAAAAATCCCAGAAAAATCCCCCAAAAAATCCCAGAAAATTCAAAAAAATCCCCCAAAAAATCCCAGAAAATTTCCCCAAAATCCCAGAAAGTCCTTAGAAAAGTCCTTGAAAAATCCCAAAAAAATCCCCTAAAACTCCCCCAAAAATCCCCAGAAAAATCCCCAAAAATCCCAGAAAAATCCCCCCAAAATCCCCAAAAAATCCCCAAAAAATCTCAGAAAATTCCCCCCAAAATCCCAGAAAGTCCCTAGAAAAGTCCTTGAAAAATCCCAAAAAAATCCCAGAAAAATCCCCAAAAACTCCCCCAAAAATCCCCAGAAAATCCCAAAAAATCCCAGAAAATCCAGAAAAATCCCAAAACATCCACGAAAATCCCAAAAAAATCTCAGAAAATTCCCCCAAAAATCCCAGAAAGTTCCTGAAAAATCCCTGAAAATTCCAGAAAAATCCCCCAAAAATCCCCCAAAAATCCAGAAAATTCCTCCCAAAATCCCAGAAAGTCCCTAGAAAAGTCCTTGAAAAATCCCAAAAAAATAGCAGAAAAATCCCCAAAAATCCCCAGAAAATCCCCAAAAAAATCCCCGAAAAATCCCAGAAAATCCCCGAAAAATCCCAGAAAAATCCCAGAAAAATCCCCTAAAAATCCCAGAAAATCCCAAAAAAATCCCAGAAAATCCCCCCCAAAATCCCAGAAAAATCCCCCAAAAATCCCAGAAAATCCCCCAAAAATCCCAGAAAAATCCCCCAAAAATCCCCAAAAAATCCCAGAAAATCCCCCAAAAAATCCCAGATAATTCCCCCAAAATCCCAGAAAGTCCCTAGAAAAGTCCTTGAAAAATCCCCAAAAAATCCCAGAAAATCCCCAAAAAATCCCAGAAAAATCCCCCAAAAATCCCAGAAAAATCCAAAAAAAATCCCAGAAAAATCCCAGAAAATCCCAAAAAAATCCCAGAAAAATCCCCAAAAAAATCCCAGAAAAATCCCCAAAAAATCCCCCAAAAATCCCAGATAAATCCCAAAAAATCCCAGAAAAATCCCCCAAAAATCCCAGAAAATCCAAAAAAAAATCCCAGAAAATTTCCCCCAAAATCCCAGAAAGTCCCTAGAAAAGTCCTTGAAAAATCCCCAAAAATCCCAGAAAATCCCCAAAAAAATCCCAGAAAAATCCCCAAAAAATCCCCCAAAAATCCCAGATAAATCCCAAAAAATCCCAGAAAAATCCCCAAAAATCCAGAAAAATCCCCCAAAAATCCCAGAAAATCCCAAAAAAAATCCCAGAAAATTCCCCCCAAAATCCCAGAAAGTCCCTGGAAAAGTCCTTGAAAAATCCCTGAAAAATCCCTGAAAAATCCAAAAAAATCCCCCAAAAATCCCAGAAAAATAAAAAAAATCCCAGAAAATCCCAAAAAAATCCCAGAAAATCCCTAGAAAAATCCCAAAACATCCCACGAAAATCCCAAAAAAATCTCAGAAAACTCCCCCAAAAATCCCAGAAAGTTCCTGAAAAATCCCTGAAAATTGCCAGAAAAATCCCCCCAAAAATCCCAGAAAATCCCCCCCAAAATCCCAGAAAATCCCCCAAAAATCCCAGAAAAATCCCCAAAAATCCCAGAAAAATCCCAGAAAGTCCCTAGAAAAGTCCTTGGAAAATCCCCCAAAAATCCCCGAAAAATCCAAAAAAAATCCCAGAAAAATCCCAGAAAATCCCAGAAAAATCCCAGAAAAATCCCAGAAAAATCCCAGAAAAATCCCAGAAAATCCCCCCCAAAAATTCCAGAAAATTCCCCAAAAATCCCAGAAAAATCCCCCAAAAATCCCAGAAAATCCCCCAAAAATCCCAGAAAAAAATCCCCAAAAATCCCAGAAAATTCCTCTCAAAATCCAGAGAGTCCCTAGAAAAGTCCTTGAAAAATCAAAAAAAAATCGCAGAAAAATACCAAAAAATCCCCCAATAATCCAAAAAAAATCCAAAAAAAATCCAGAAAATCCTAGAAAAATCCCAAAACATCCCACGAAAATCCCCAAAAAATCTCAGAAAAATCCCAGAAAAAATCCCCAAAAATTCCAGAAAAATCCCCAAAAAAAATCCCAGAAAATCCCCAAAAAGTCCCAAGAAAGTCCCAGAAAAATCCCCTAAAAAATCCCAGAAAATTCAAAAAAATCCCCGAAAAAATCCCAGAAAATCCCCCTAGAAAATCCCAAAAAAATCCCAGAAAAAAAATCCCCCCAAAAATCCCAGAAAAATCCCAGAAAATCCCAAAAAATTCCCAAAAAATCCCAGAAAAATCTCAAAAAAATCCCAGAAAAATCCCAAAAAATCCCCCAAAAAATCCCAAAAAAATCCCCAAAACCTCCCCCAATTCCCGGCCGGCCGCGGGACGTTCCGTACCGTTCCGCGGTGCAGGGCGGTGGCGTCGCTGAACACCCCGTACCGCCCGGCCCGGCCCGGCGTCGACGTCCTGGCGCGGCTGGAATCCATCCCGGAATTCGATTACCAGCTCTACTTCCAGCAGCCGGTGAGGAGCCGGGAATGGATCCCGGGAATGGATCCCGGGAATAGATCCTGGGGGTGGATCCCAGGAGCGGATCCTGGGGGTGGATCCTGTGAATTGATCCCAGGAGTGGATCCCAGGGATGGATCCTGGGAGCGGATCCTGGGAACGGATCCCTGGAACCAAGCCTGGGAACGGATCCTGGGGGTGGATCCCGGGGGTGGATCCTGGGGATGGATCCCGGGGTGGATCCTGGGAGCGGGTCCTGGGAGTGGATCCCAGTAACCAATGCCGGGAACGGATCCCAGGAATGGAACCTGGGGATGGATCCTGGGGGTGGATCCTGGGGATGGATCCTGGGGATGGATCCTGGGAATGGATCCTGGGGATGGGTCCTGGGAATGGATCCCATGGGTGGGTCCTGGGAATGGATCCTGGGGATGGATCCTGGGGATGGATCCTGGGAACGGATCCTGGGGATGGGTCCTGGGGATGGATCCTGGGGGTGGATCCTGGGGGTGGATCCTGGGAATGGTTCCTGGGAGTGGATCCTGGGAGTGGATCCTGGTAACGGATCCTGGGAGTGGATCCTGAGAGTGGATCTTGGGAATGGATCCCGGGGATGGATCCTGGGAATGGATCCCGGGAACTGATCCTGGGAATGGATCCTGGGGGTGGGTCCCGGGGATGGATCCTGGGGGTGGATCCCAGGGATGGGTTCTGGGGATGGATCCTGGGAACTGATCCCGGGAGTGGATCCCGGGAGTGGATCCCAGGGACAGGTCCCAGGAATGGATCCTGGGAACTGATCCTGAGAATGGATCCCAGGAGTGGATCCTGGGAACTGATCCTGGGGATGGATCCGAGGGATGGATCCCGGGGGTGGATCCTGGGGATGGATCCTGGGGGTGGATCCTGGGAATTGATCCTGGGGATTGATCCTGGGGATGGATCCTGGGGGTGGATCCCATGGGTGGGTCCTGGGGATGGACCCTGGGGATGGATCCTGGGGGTGGATCCTGGGGGTGGATCCTGGGAATGGATCCTGGGGGTGGGTCCTGGGGGTGGATCCTGGGGATGGATCCTGGGGGTGGGTCCTGGGAATGGGTCCTGGGAATGGATCCCGGGGATGGATCCTGGGAATGGATCCCGGGAACAGATCCTGGGAACGGATCCTGGGGGTGGATCCTGGGAGTGGATCCCAGGAATGGATCCCGGGAACGGATCCTGGGGATGGATCCTGGGAATGGATCCTGGAGATGGATCCTGGGAGTGGATCCTGGGGATGGATCCCGGGGATGGATCCCGGGGATGGATCCCAGGGATGGATCCTGGAGATGGATCCTGGGAGTGGATCCTGGGGATGGATCCCGGGGATGGATCCCAGGGATGGATCCTGGGGATGGATCCTGGGAATGGATCCTGGGGATGGATCCTGGGAATGGATCCTGGGGATGGATCCTGGGAACTGATCTTGAGAATGCATCCCAGGAACAGATCCTGGGAGTGGATCCTGGGGATGGATCCCAGGGGTAGATCCTGGGAATGGATCCTGGGGACAGATCCCGGGAACCAATCCCAGGAACTGATCCTGAGGTTTGCTTGGGGATCCGGGCCATGGGATCCTGGGTTTGGGGGTTTTTTGGGATCTGCTCCCCAGGCCGATCCCCAGGATCCCAGGTTTGGGGGTTTTGGGGATTTGATCCCTGGGCTGATCCCTGGGATCCCAGATTTGGGGGGATCTGGTCCCTGGGATCCCAAGTGGGGGGGGGGGGGTTTGGGATCTGCTCCCCAGACTGGTCCCCGTGATCCAGGTTTGGGGGGTTTTTTGGGATCTGGTCCTGGGACCAGGCTGATCCCTGGGATCCCAATGAGGTTTTTGGGATTTGGTCCCAGAGCCGGTCCCCAGGATCCCAGATCGGGGGTTTTTGGGATCTGGTGCCAGGGCTGATCCACAGGATTTGGGGTTTTGGGGATCTGGTCCCAGGGCCAGGCTGATCCCTGAGATCCCAATGGGATTTTTTGGGATCTGGTCCCAGGGCTGATCCCTGGGATCCCGGATTTTTGCGGGGATCTGGTCCTGGGCCTGATCCCCAGGATCCCTGTTTGGGTTTTTTTGGGATCTGATCCCGGGATCCCAGTTCGGGATTTTTTGGGATCTGGCCCCTGGCTGATCCCGGGATCCCCATTCGGGGTTTTTTGGGATCTGGTCCTTGGGCTGATCCCGGGGTCCCTGTTCGGGGTTTTTTGGGATCTGGTCCCCGGGCTGATCCCGGGATCCTTGTTTGGGTTTTTTTGGGATCTGGTCCTCGGGCTGATCCCGGGGTCCCTGTTTGGGATTTTTTGGGATCTGGTCCCCTGGCTGATCCCGGGATCCCCGTTGGGGGTTTTTTTGGGATCTGGTCCCTGGGCTGATCCCGGGATCCCCGTTCGGGGTTTTTTGGGATCTGGCCCCGGGCTGATCCCGGGGCTGCGCAGGGAGTGGCGGA
This sequence comes from Phylloscopus trochilus trochilus, assembly GCA_016584745.2. Taxonomy (NCBI): domain Eukaryota; kingdom Metazoa; phylum Chordata; class Aves; order Passeriformes; family Phylloscopidae; genus Phylloscopus; species Phylloscopus trochilus. The sequence continues at coordinate 49,691 of WQNJ02000146.1, forward strand.
GGCGGAGCTGGAAAAGGACATCGGGAGAACCCTGAAGATCCTGATCCGATCCTCGGAGCCGGAGGTGATCCGGGATCGGGAACGGGAACGGGATGGGGAATGGGGAATGGGAATGGGATTGGGGATCGGGGATTGGGGATTTGGATTGGGATTGGGGATTGGGGATGGGAATGGGAATCGGGATTGAGATTGGGGATCAGGTACCGGGAATGGGGAATGGGGATTGGGGATCGGGATCAGGAATGGGATTGGGGATCAGGAATGGGATCAGGATTGGGGATCAGGGATTGGGAATGGGATTGCAGATTGGGGATGGAATTGGGAATGGGATTGGGGATTGGGGATGGGAATCGAGAATGGGATCAGGATTGAGATTGGGGATCTGGTACCAGGAATGGGGATTGGGGATTGGGACTGGGAATGGGATTGGGGATTGGGGATGGAGTTGGGAATGGGAATGGGGAATTGAGAATGGGGAATCGGGATTGGGATTGGGGATCGGGGATTGGGAATGGGATCGGGATTGGGGATCAGGGATTGGGAATGGGATTGCGGATTGGGGATTGGGGATTGGGAATCAGGAATGGGATCGGGATTGAGATTGGGGATCAGGTACCGGGAAAGGGGTTTGGGGGATTTGGATTGGGATTGGGATTGGGACTGGGAATGGGATTGGGATCGGAATTGGGGATCAGGAATGGGATTGGGGATTGGGGATGGAATTGGGATTGGGGAATCAGGATTGGGAATTGGGATTTGGGATTGGGGACTGGGATTGGGGATCGGGAATCAGGATTGGGATTGGGATTGGGATTGGGATTGGGATCCTGAAGATCCGGATCCAGTTCTTGCAGCCCGAGGGGATCCCAGGATTGGGATCAGGATTGAGAATGGGGATCAGGATTGGGAGTGGGATCGGGAAAGGGATTGGGATCGGGGATTTGGGAATGGGATTGGGATTGGGACCCTTCAGATCCTGATCCGATCCTTGAGCCCCAGGTGATCCTGGGATTGGGATTGGGATTTGGGAATGGGATTGGGACCCTGGAGATCCCGATCCGATCCATGAGCCCCAAGGTGATCCTGGGGATTTGGATCGGGTTTGGGATCAGGATTGGGAGTGGGATTGGGGAATGGGAGCCTGAGTATCCTGGTCTGATCCTCGTGGCCGGAAGTGATCCGGGACTGGGGATGTCACGGTCTAGGGAGGCAAGGGGAGAGTGGGGGGGGGAACAGCTCGAGGCTACGGAGTTCGTAATGTTGCGACGCAGTGGACTTAAAGTAAAATACACCAATCTCCGAAGACAAAAAACAAAACAAAAACCAAACAAACACAAAAAGCAGACCCAAAGCGTGGATCACCTATCGGAGCACCGTAAGGTCTAAGCTGACAAAGGAGCAGCGGAATCGACGCAGAAGGAGGCCTACGCTCTGGTGTGCTGGGTGAGGGGATCGGAAAAGGCAAATCGAAGAAAGAACAAACCAAAAGAAAAACAACTAAAAAGAATCATGCAAACCCAATAAGAGCCGATGACATGCTAGGCCAGTTGCGACCATAGCCCTAACAAAAACAGCCTAAAAGACTGAACAGCGAAATACATAAGTCAAGTGATCCTGGGACTGGGGATTGGATCGGGAACGGGGTTTGGAATGGGGTTGGGATTGGGATTGGGGATCAGGATCGGGAATGGGATTGGAGATCGGGAATGGGATCGGGATTGGGGATCAGGGATTGGGAATGGGGAATGGGGAATGGGGAACGGGGAATTGGGATTGGGGATTGGGGATTGGGGATGGGATTGGGAATCAGGAATGGGATCGGGATTGAGATTGGGGATCAGGTACCGGGAATGGGGAATGGGGATTGGGGATTGGGACTGAGAATGGGATCGGGATTGGGGATCGGGAATGGGATTGGGGGAATTTGGGCATGGGGAATCGGGATTGGGAATTGGGATTTGGGATTGGGGATTGGGACTGGAATCAGAATCGGGATCGGTATCAGGGTCGGGATCGGGATTGGGATTGGGATGGGGATTGTGGTCCGGGAATTGAGGATTGGGATTGGGATCGGGATTGGGATTGGGATTGTGGTCCAGGAATTGGGGATTGGGATCCGGGATTGGAATGAGGATCAGGATTTTGGGTTCAGGATCAAGACTGGGATTGGGATTGGGATCAGGGACTGGAATGAGATCCCAAAAGAACAGAAAATCCCCAAGTGCTTTTGGAGCATCCCATGGGATCCCTGGCTCATCCCAGATCATCCAGATCCCGTTTTTTTCCTGAGATTCCCGGGAGTGCCGGGATCCCAAATCCGGGGATTGCAGCGATTCCCGGGCGGGGAGGGATCCCGGATCCCCGGGAGTGCCGGGATCCCTGCGGATCCCTCGCTCCGTCCCTGTTCCCCACAGGATCGGCTTCCGGTGCGCCTGGACTTCCGCAGGGTCCGGGAGAGAGGTGGGGAATCCCGGGAATGGGGGATTCTGGGAATGGGGGATCCCGGGAATGGGGGATCCTGGGAATGGGGGATCCGGGAATGGGGGATCCCCTGGAAATGGGGGATCCTGGGAAATGGGGGATCCTGGGAATGGGGGATCCTGGGAATGGGGATTCTGGGAATGGGGGATTCTGGGAGTGGGGGATCCTGGGAATGGGGGATTCTGGGAAATGGGGGATCTGGGAATGGGGGATTCTGGGAATGGGGGATCCTGGGAATGGGGGATCCTGGGAATGGGGGATTCTGGAAATGGGGGATCTGGGAATGGGGGATTCTGGGAATGGGGGATCCTGGGAATGGGGGATTCTGGGAAATGGGGGATCCTGGGAATGGGGGATCCTGGGAATGGGGGATTCTGGGAAATGGGGGATCCCCTGGGAATGGGGGATTCTGGGAAATGGGGGATCCCCTGGGAATGGGGGATCCGGGAATGGGGGATTCTGGGAATGGGGGATCCCGGGAAATGGGGGATCCCCTGGGAATGAGGGATTCCTGGGAAATGGGGGATCTGGGAATGGGGGATTCTGGGAAATGGGGGATTCTGGGAATGGGGGATTCTGGGAATGGGGGATCCTGGGAATGGGGGATTCTGGGAATGGGGGATCCCCTGGGAATGGGGGATCCTGGGAATGGGGGGATTCTGGGAATGGGGGATCCTGGGAATGGGGGATCCTGGGAATGGGGGGATCCTGGGAATAGGGGATCCCAGGGAATGGGGGATCCCGGGAATGGGGGATCCTGGGAATGGGGGATTCTGGGAATGGGGGATCCCGGGAATGGGGGATTCTGGGAATGGGGGATCCTGGGAATGGGGGATTCTGGGAATGGGGGATCCTGGGAAATGGGGGATCCTGGAAATGGGGGATTCTGGGAAATGGGGGATCCTGGGAATGGGGGGATTCTGGGAATGGGGGATCCTGGGAATGGGGGATCCCCTGGGAATGGGGATCCTGGGAATGGGGGATCCCGGGAAATGGGGGATCCTGGGAATGGGGGATTCTGGGAAATGGGGGATCCCCTGGGAATGGGGGATTCTGGGAATGGGGGATTCTGGGAAATGGGGGATCCCGGGAATGGGGGATTCTGGGAATTGGGGATTCTGGGAAATGGGGATCCTGGGAATGGGGGATTCTGGGAATTGGGGATCCCCTGGGAATGGGGGGATCCTGGGAAATGGGGGATTCTGGAAATGGGGGATTCTGGAAATGGGGGATTCTGGGAATGGGGGATTCTGGGAGTGGGGGATTCTGGGAATGGGGGATCCTGGGAATGGGGGATCCTGGGAATGGGGAATTCTGGGAATGGGGGATCCCGGGAATGGGGGATCCTGGGGAATGGGGGATCCCCTGGGAATGGGGGATCCTGGGAATGGGGGATCCTGGGAATGGGGGATTCTGGGAAATGGGGGGATCCTGGGAATGGGGGATTCTGGGAATGGGGGATCCTGGGAAATGGGGGATCCTGGGAAATGGGGGATTCTGGGAAATGGGGGATCCTGGGAATGGGGGATTCTGGGAATGGGGGATCCTGGGAATGGGGGATCCCCTGGGAATGGGGGATCCTGGGAATGGGGGATCCCGGGAAATGGGGGATCCTGGGAATGGGGGATTCTGGGAAATGGGGGATCCCCTGGGAATGGGGGATTCTGGGAATGGGGGATTCTGGGAAATGGGGGATCCTGGGAATGGGGGATTCTGGGAATGGGGGATTCTGGGAAATGGGGGATCCCGGGAATGGGGGATTCTGGGAATTGGGGATTCTGGGAAATGGGGGATTCTGGGAATTGGGGATCCCCTGGGAATGGGGATCCTGGGAAATGGGGGATTCTGGAAATGGGGGATCCTGGGAAATGGGGGATTCTGGGAATGGGGGATTCTGGGAATGGGGGATTCTGGGAATGGGGGATTCTGGGAAATGGGGGATTCTGGGAGTGGGGGATTCTGGGAATGGGGGATCCTGGGAATGGGGGATCCTGGGAATGGGAATTCTGGGAATGGGGGATCCCGGGAATGGGGGATCCTGGGAATGGGGGATCCTGGGAATGGGGGATCCTGGGAATGGGGGATTCTGGGAAATGGGGGATCCTGGGAATGGGGGATTCTGGGAATGGGGGATTCTGGAATTGGGGGATCCCCTGGGAATGGGGAATCCCCTGGGAATGGGGGATTCTGGGAAAGGGGGATTCTGGGAAATGGGGGATCCTGGGAATGGGGGATTCTGGGAAAGGGGGATTCTGGGAATGGGGGATCCCGGGAATGGGGGATCCTGGGAATGGGGGATTCTGGGAATGGGGGATCCTGGGAATGGGGGATCCTGGGAATGGGGGATTCTGGGAATGGGAGATCCCCTGGGAATGGGGGATTCTGGGAATGGGAGATCCCCTGGGAATGGGGGATTCTGGGAATGGGGATTCTGGGAATGGGGGGATTCTGGGAATGGGAGATCCCTGGGAATGGGGGATTCTGGGAAATGGGGGATCCTGGGAATGGGGGATTCTGGGAATGGGGGATCCTCTGGGGTTTGGGAATGGGGGAATCCTGAGGGATTTCAGGGATCCCAAGGAATTTCGGGAATGCTGGGAATGAGAGTCCTGAGGGATTTGGGGGATCCCGAGGAATTTTGGGAATGCTGAGGGGGATCCCAAAGGATTTGGGGGATCCTGAGGGATCTGGGGGATCCTGGAGGATTTGGGGGATCCCAGGGGATTTGGGGCTCCCGAGGAATTTTGGGAATGCTGGGAAAGAGGGTCCTGAGGGATTTGGGGGGATCCCAAGGGATTCTGGGAAAGCTGAGGGTGATCCCAGGGTCTCTGGGTGATCCCAAGGCGGGGGGGGGGGGGCTCCTCTCTTTCCAGGGGGGCTCCTGGTGGGATTCCCGAGAGAACCCCCCCGGCAGCCGCCTGCTGCCCCCGGCCGAGCTGGAATATTCCATCCAGAGGTTCCGGAGATCCGGCTTCAGGTGGGATCCCCCCCCGGGGATCTCCCGGGGAATGCTCTCCCCATCCCGGGGCTGATCCAGGAGGGGGGAGCTCCCGGAATTCCCGGAATTCCCGTTTTTCCCAGGGGCCCCCTGAACTGGTACCGGAACATGAAAGCCAACTGGGAATGGG